>CM051018.1:15954527-15974527 GCA_027704905.1 Muraenolepis orangiensis
AGTGTCAGGTGCATTGTGTGTATCTGTGTGTTTCTTTCACTACTTACTTTAACACTTTTGAAAAGCGCCCACACAACATCGCTCTCTTTCCTCTAGCTTGTAGCATGACCACATGAGCACAAAGACTTGGGTCTTAGATCACACCTTGACAATGTGCGATGGGCATTGCACAGCACAGCCTGTGTGTTAGAAAACTATTGACATAAACACATTTGTGCCTGCGTTGTTCCCACTGGTTCACTTCACGGAGTAGTTTTGCTCTCAGTTTGAAGAGAACATACATTAATGTAATCTATAGTGTTATCTTTAGTGACACCATTATCTTAGCCCCGGCGTCTGAGCGAGCGCTGGGTCTTAGCGGTAGCACACCGAGCTGCAAATCACACCACGCTACTTAGCGCGCTGCCGCCGCCGCCGCCACCGCCGCCGCCGCCGTCGTCACCACCCGCCGTAGCTCCCCGGCGCTAATGACCTTCTAAATGACACAAAACATGTGGCGTGATATTCAGCCTCCGAGACAGCGGCTTGGCTTCCGCGCTCCTGACGTGTGGAGGGAGAGCGGCGGGCCTTGATATCTACGTGATATCCCCCACCCCCCTCTGACAGGTAATTAGTGGGGCCTTTGAGACTCATGGAGGTGGACCTGACTTTATCCTGATTCCCCCCCCCCCCTCGCTCCATCCACCCTTTTTTTTCTCTCTCGCCTTCTCTCTCTCTGTCTCACTCTCGCCTTCTCTCTCTCTCTCTCTCTCTCTCTCTCTCTCTCTCTCTCTCTCTCTCTCTCTCTCTCTCTCTCTCTCTCTCTCTCTCTCTCTCTCTCTCTCTCTCTCTCTCTTTATTGGTCTTGTCACTCTCTTTCTCTCTTGCCCTCTCTCTCTCTCTCTCTCTCTCTCTCTCTCTCTCTCTCTCTCTCTCTTTCTCTCTCTCTCTCTTTATTGGTCTTGTCTCTCTCCCTGCACTATTTAATGATAGCACGCTCTGCTCTGGCGCTGTGTGGGTGTGTGTTTATGTTTGCTGTTTTCTTGTTTGGCAGTTTCGCTGTGGTGTGTTTGTGTAAGCGTGTGTGAGCACATGTATGTGTGTGTACTGTAGGGTATGCCTGTGTGCAAAAGTGTGTGTGTGTAGGCCCTGTTTTTGTGTGTGTAGGCCCAGAGTTGTTGGTTTTGTTTGTTGTGTGTGTGTGTGTGTGTGTGTGTGTGTGTGTGTGTGTGTGTGTGTGTGTGTGTGTGTGTGTGTGTGTGTGTGTGTGTGTGTGTGTGTGTGTGTGTGGTGTGTGTGTGTGTGTGTGTGTGTGTGTGTGTGTGTGTGTGTGTGCTGCGCGCGCGCGCGCAAATGTAAGTGCTTTCACATGCTTTTTTTTAAAACATGCTTCATCATGCACCCACCCTGCAGCTTCCCACTCGGAAACACTAGAGAAAATATCAAAGCCACCGGTGGCTCAACAGTACAGCATAGCCAACCCAACATCACAGACACTGGTGGCACAACAGAACAGCATCGACAACCCAACATCACACACCCCCCCCCCCCCCCCCAGTGGCACAACAGAACAGCATCGACAACCCAACATCACAACCCCCCCCCCCCCCCCAGTGGCACAACAGTACACCAGACATGTATGACCCAGTTTGGAACAAATCCGGAAACACTCCATAATCATATACTGTATATACGGATGCCCAAGAGCATATGGTATAATCCCCCTTCTTATTGGAAAATTCTCAGAGAAGCGTCTCACTCCTCACTCTCTTTTCTTGGACCGATATCATAGGAGGAGTCCTGCTGAGTCGCGGCTGTCCGTTAGCTTACTGACTACCACCCCCGCAGGGGGAGGGGCGGGGTCGGCGCGTGTGATGGAGAATTAGGAAGCTCGACTTTCCATAGGCGGGGGATGACCATCGTTCGATGGTCATTTACATTTAGCTAGTTAATGTTGCGTGACTTATGTGATATTTCATTTTATGTGTGTGTGTGTGTGTGTGTGTGTGTGTGTGTGTGTGTGTGTGTGTGTGTGTGTGTGTGTGTGTGTGTGTGTGTGTGTGTGTGTGTGTGTGTGTGTGTGTGTGTGTGTGTGTGTGTGTGTGTGTGCGACGTTGTAGCCATATGTGTGTGCATGTATGTGCTTCCATCCTTAGCCTATAGATAGTAAACAGCAGCAGAAATTGGTAGCTGGTCGTATAAAAGCTCTTGTTTATTGTATTGTGTCGTGTGCACTGCTACTGTGGGAAGACACACACACACACACACACACGCATGCTTATCATCCACTATGACTCACTGTGTCGGGAAGACGCATAGAAATTGTTCTCTTTCCCCAAGGAATGAAATCATATTTTGTGGAGAAAAAAGGGAACTTTGAAAAAACACAGCAGCAGCAACTTGTGATGCAGCAGAGAAAGGCCCTGAATGCTAAACACAGCATAAAGGATGAAAGCAGAGACTAAGAGAGAGAGAGAGAGAGAGAGAGAGAGAGAGAGGAGAGAGAGAGAGAGAGAGAGAGAGAGAGAGAGAGAGAGAGAGAGAGAGAGAGAGAGAGGGGGGGGGGGGGGGGGAATAGACACAGAGAGAGGAGGGAAGAAAGACAGAAACTGGAGGAAAGAGACAGAGGGCAAAATAAGAGTGAAAAAGGGAGAAGAAAGGCGAAGGATGGTGTGAAGTGTCCGTGGTTTGGGGTTTGGTTTAAACGTCCTCACCAGGCCCGAGTCTGGCTGATTAGACTCTGGTTCTGGGTGAGGCTGCTTAATCTGGCCATTTAAGCAGCCTGTGTGTCCACACTGCACACACTCCACAGATGGATAGGAAATATAGAGTCTATGAGAGCGAGACAGAGACTGAGGTAGAGTGAGGTAGAAAGAGACTGGGGAGAGAGAGAGAGGAGGAAGAAGGGAGGGAAGGATAGATCGGTATAGAAACAGAGTGAGTAAGAGAGAGAGAGAGAGAGAGAGAGAGAGAGAGAGAGAGAGAGAGAGAGAGAGAGAGAGAGAGAGAGAGAGAGAGAGAGAGAGAGAGAGAGAGAGAGAGAGAGAGAGAGAGAGAGAGAGAGAGAGAGAGAGAGAGAGAGAGAGAGAGAGAGAGGGGAGATGGGGAGCAAAAGAGGTGGGGGGGGGGGGGGGGGGGAGAATTTTGAAAGATGAAAAAAGAGGATGAGATGGAGAACAATAAACAAAGACGGGGGAAAAGGGAATTTGAGGGCAAAAAAAAAAATTGGACAAAAGCAGAGACAAAGACAAACGATTGGGGGCAAACTTAGGAGCAAAAAGAGAGAGAGCGAGGGCGAAAGACCGAGACAAAGAGATTACTGGGCAACAGGAAGGAGCAGAGTAATACACTGAGTAGCAGGGCTCTTGGAGGAAGAGAAAGCGTCCAATCATAGGGCCGGAGATCGAGAGCCTCGTGGGAAACGCTCTATCCCTTTCCGACACAATGCTGCACAGAGAACATGAATCCACCTCACCTCGCTTTTATGGTGCAGGAGAGACCAAGGGGGGTCCTGTTGCACTGGACACAGTACTTCACTCTCCCTCTCTCTCTTTGTCCCCAGGACCGAGTATCAGATAGGAAGTTATATGCTAGAAGACTTGAAAGAGACAATCAACATCTTTGAGGAGATAATTCAATTGATTTTCTTTCTCTTTTGCACAATTGCAGAAAGTCTGTGTGCCCGGTAGTGTGCTGGTATACCTACCGTAGCGTTCAGTTCAATTTGACCTGCCACCTGAGACAAGATGTATGGATAGTGCTGCTGAGAACTAATAACATTATAACAACAACCCAGCTCTGGTCCCCACTGCCCTACAAACTCCTACTGTGGTACTTGACAGTCTCGCTGTGAAACAATAACACCCCCCCCCCCCCCCTTTACCGGATGACAGCTTTAACAACCTCTCGGGCAACTTGAGAACAAACCCAAAAAAAAGATATAACAAAACAAAAAAAGGACCACGTCATTATGCTTGTTCAGCATTGTGTGTTTTTGTGTGTCAGTTTTAAAGCTGTTTAAAGGTCCTTTGTGGCTT
The DNA here is from genome assembly GCA_027704905.1 of Muraenolepis orangiensis. Taxonomy (NCBI): domain Eukaryota; kingdom Metazoa; phylum Chordata; class Actinopteri; order Gadiformes; family Muraenolepididae; genus Muraenolepis; species Muraenolepis orangiensis. The sequence goes on from CM051018.1 coordinate 15,958,544, forward strand.
CCTCAGTGTAATACGTTGTGTGTTTGGGGGGGGGGGGGGGGGGGGGCAGAACGTGTCTGCAATTCTCAAAATATGGTTTGGCTTTTGAAGCCGCTTCTTTTGAAACGTTGCGGAATTAGTGTGATACGGTAGCAGGCGACGCAGCCATCTGCCATTCAAATGGCTGCTTGAGGGCTCCTCCCGAACACAAGGACACAGGGTGATGAGGAATCCGGTTTATTGCAAGAGGTTTGAATCATCGTGAACAAAGCAGATGGAACATGCTGGAACTCCTCTCTCTCTCGCCTCTCCGCTCTCGCTCTCTCTCTCTCTCTCTCTCTCTCTCCTCTCTCTCTCTCTCTCGCTCTCTCCTCTCTCTCTCTCTCTCTCTCTCTCGTGTGTGTGTGTGTGGTGGTGGCTGTTTTAACCTGTGGTCCTTGATTAACAATGACCCACAGGTGTGATGCCTCACCAGCCAATCAGTCTAACTCAGGTCAGGTGAGGCTATCAGCCATCAACCACACACACTCCACAGATACCTTTACCTGAGCACTGGTTCCGTTCTTGGAGACTTTGTTAGGAATGAAATGCACCTATGACTTGTCGATGGTGACGAGTTGTTCTCTGGCCTACCTTTGTTGAAACGCACTATTGTAAGTCGCTTTGAACAGCATCTGCTAAATGACTGTAATGTAATGTAATGCTATAACATGTAATAGTAAATGAAAGTGCCTTTTTGCTCGCTCGACTGTTGACAACAATTACGCTCAGGATGGAAAAAAAGCACTCCGTTCTGCAGCCGTATCACCGTAGAAAAACGACACGTTAAACCAGCTATTAGGTAAGAGTAAAACATTTATGGAGGGTTGTAAGGTCCATGTGTATAACCTTCTTGCTCTTGTCGACCCCCCCCCCACACACACACACACACACATGCACACGCACGCACATGCACACACACACACACACACACACACACACACACACACACACACACACACACACACACACACACACACATGTACACACACACACATTCACACACACATACACACACACACACACACACACACACACACACGCACGCATGCACACGCATGCACACACACACACACATGCACACACACACACACACACACACACACACACACAGGCGCGTGCACACAGTCCCATATCCACACTCCTCATTTTAAAGACGGTTGTTAAAAAAGGTTAGTAAACCCAACCTGTTTGCCGGAACAGGGCTGTGGATTTTATCAAAACAGCCTCGCTGTTAACTTTTAACGACCAAGCCGCTGACCCCTTCACCCTCCCGGCGGGCTGTTCTGTTATGTGCTGCTGACAGGACGGCGTTCAGTCACTGCACGCTTCTCTGTGGTCTGTCGTCTCTCTTCTTCTTCTTCTTCATTCTTCTTCTTCATTCTTCTTCTTCTTCTTCTTCTTCTTCTTCTTCTTCTAATTCTTCTTTTTCTTTTTCTTCTTCTTCTTCTTCTTCTTCTTCTTTTCCACCTCCTAAAACCTTCGGGATAAAGAGCTTCTCGTCGTTTATTTTGCTAAATTGGTTCTCCACGGATTGTTTTACTTGTTTGAAAGCGCCCCCCCTTCCCTCGGTGACATTTGGAGATCTTTTTCGTGTTTGTTTGTTTGTTTGTTTGTTTTTTTAGCTTTTTTTGTCTTTCTCTCCTGGGATCTGAGAGCGGGTGACATCATGCATGCAGACTGCGGAAGCATCACTTTTCATGTCACAAATTTGCATATCGGACCCGTTATCTCTCGATCGCTTCAGTATGCAAATATATGCAAGCGGTTTGGCGAGATGAAAATCTGTGATGGCATGGGAGATGTGCGTTTCATTCGTATGATATCCTGCTCTTCTGTGTGTGTGTGTGTGTGTGTGTGTGTGTGTGTGTGTGTGTGTGTGTGTGTGTGTGTGTGTGTGTGTGTGTGTGTGTGTGTGGTGTGTGTGTGTGTGTGTGTGTGTGTGTGTGTGTGTGTGTGTGTGTGTGTGTGTAGATAAGAATGGCGGTGACATGCCAATGTAGGCTACAAGAACCGTTTCATTTTCCACGAGCATAAGAAGCGTTCCTCCGTGCTCCGTAATGTTCGCCATTTTTTGGGTTAAATTATCTTAAAGGCCAATTTTAGGCTTCCTGATGGTATCGATATGTCACTATGACGATATCATAATGACAATTGAAATACTTTTCACTGTGGACAACAATGACACCATATCCTTCCACATAAACTCGCATGCTAATTTGCTAGTAGGGCACAGGTGTAAACATGCTGCTTAAATGTTACTAAAAACTGTATTATATTATATATTATAACACCCGTGTATTACAACTCTTTCATATAGCGCTTTTCTGGACACCCGAGGCACTTTACAGACATGGTCAAATTGCACGTACAGTAAAATTAATTAATTGTTATATAGATTAAAAGACAGATACAATAGATTGAAAATTAAAAAAATAAGTATAAGTGTAGAGTATAATTAAAATGTGAAGTCATGGGATGGAGGGGGAAAATGCTCCATGCACATGCATGTCAACACACATATGCATTTACCGGACCGTTCCTGTTTCCACCTTCACTTTATTATTTCCTTACATTACCTCCTCCAGCTTCTCCTTCTGGCTCCTGCGGTCCTCTCTCCTCCCTGGGAGAGAGAGTGTCAGATAGAGAGAGCCAGTAGGGCTTCCCCCATGGTCCCAGGGGCCCGTTAATCTGACCTGTCCTGCTTTTACATCCCACCTTTACTGCTGGGCCGCAAATCAAAGCTCTATTGACTATTGCTCCTCTGCCCTCCTCTCTCTATTAGCCGCTCTCGCTCTTCCTCTCTCTCCCGCTCTCCCTTTCGCTCTCCCTTTCGCTCTCTCCCGCTCTCCCTTTCGCTCTCTCTCTCTCTCTCTCTCTCTCTCTCCCTTCGCTCTCTCTCTCTCTCTCTCTCTCTCTCTCTCTCTCTCTCTCTCTCTCTCTCTCTCTCTCTCTCTCTCTCTCTCTCTCTCTCTCTCTCTCTCTCTCTCTCTCTCTCTCTCTCTCTCTCTCTCTCTCTCTCTCTCTCTCTCTCTCGATATATCTCATCCTCTCTGTCTGTCTGTCTGTCTGGCTCTCTCTCTCGCTCGCTCTCACTCTATATTTCTCTCCCTCTCTCTCTCTTTCTAAGATGCATATGATTGATTTGACCTGGGGTGCGGCGTGATTCCAGGGAAAGCGGCGTGTTTAGCAGAACCAGAACCATGCTGGTGTAACTCTTTACTTTGACGTTTTTCCTTGTTTTCCTCCCTTCTCCCTTCCCTTTTAACATGGCTGCCCGTGTAACCATGAACAGGTCTGTCTCTGTGTTCAGTGCATGCCTTCCACCCGCCCTGAAAATCATTGACACAATCGATTACGTTTCTGTGGACAGCTGACAGTTGACTAACACATTTACCGCAAAATCAAAAACTTTTTTCCTTTTCTTTTTTTTCTTCATCTTTCCAGGAAATGCGCTGTCAAGATAAAGACTGTATTTCTGTTTAATGGCGTCGTTTCGAACGCAAACCCGACTGACCCCAATTAACACACTCATTCTGGCCTGTATAGTTGTTTCACTTCCTGGTGTTCTGCTGTGAACCTCAGCAGTGTGTGGGGGGGGAAGAGGATATACTCGCTGTAGAAACTTGTATTGCTATTTTAGGGGAATGAGATTCGTACAATATTGCCCGCATGTCCCGGACCATTAGACCAGACTCACAAATCCTGGTGCTTCACATCTCCTGTGTGTGTGTGTGTGTACATTTATATATGTGTATCTAACATCCTCGTTCATAGTAACGATTATTTTTTCAAGACATCTTAAACCGCTTTACACAGTGTGTGTGTGTGTGTGTGTGTGTGTGTGTGTGTGTGTGTGTGTGTGTGTGTGTGTGTGTGTGTGTGTGTGTGTGTGTGTGTGTGTGTGTGTGTGTGTGTGTGTGTGTGTGTGTGTGTGTGTGTGTTCGCACACACACACACACACAGTTTGTGTTCACATAGTAGAAATATCTGGCCAACAACAGCAAAAACGTCAGCAGAAACGGCGATCCTACGCATGAGGCTGGAGAGGTGCTCGTTTGTGTGCATATATCAGCTGCTTAGTTAACATGCTGCCGCCTGCCTGTCTCCTCGCTCCCTGCCCCACCTCCTTCTCCCCCTTTCCTGTCTCCTCCTTCTCTTTCCCTCCCCCTCCTCATCTTCTTCATCCTCCTCTTTCTCCTTCTCCTCCTCTTCCTCCTTCTTCTCCTCCTCTTCTTTCCCCTCCTCCTCCTTATCCTCCTCTTCTTTCTCCTTTTCCTCTCTGCTTCCTCCTCCTTCTCCTCTTCCTACTCCCCCTCCTCTTCCTCTTATTCCCCCTCCTGCTAAGCTGACTCTTCCTCCACGTATTTCCCCTCTCTTCCTCCTCCTCCTCCTCCTTTCCATCTCCTCCTCCTCCTCCTCCTCCTCCTCCTCCTCCTCCTCCTCCTCCTCCTCCTCCTCCTCCTCCTCCTCCTCCTCCTCCTCCTCCTCCTCCTCCAGAGAGAGTACTCATCTTGAGTTATTTTATTCACTTTTTCTCTTTTAATTTCCACCAAGAAGAAAATATGTTAATATTTCAATGATTTTAATTATTAACTCCCATACGTACCGCAAAAGCATGTTGTCAAATGTTCTTCTGAGTGGTCCGGGGATGGATGACCAGATGCAGATTCCAAGTGCGCTGTTGCTGCTGCTGCTGCTGCTGCTGCTGCTGTGTCCATTCGATAAGCTCATTAGAATTATCGGACCAGCCCTTAAGGAGTGTTGAGTCTGGATTGGAATTGGGAAAATGTCTTGTTTTCTTTTTTTCCTATTCATTATTTTTCTCTGTTTATCTTTGACTCTCTGCGACTTTGTTTTGGACTTACTGTACATCCCAACGTATCGCTGTGTTGCCGTGTGATAGTGGTTTCATTTGTCATATCAAGCCAGAATCAAGCCAGCAGAATCGGGGGGGGGGGGGGGGGAAAGACTACCATCCGTTAAGGTCCGCTACAGCATCCGTAACTCTCTCTCACACACACACACACACACACCTATGTCCTTTCCACTGTAGCACTGTGACAGCGTTTACAACCAACACAACAATGTACTGTAGTAGAAACGTTACTCGGTCTCATTGTGGATTTCTCTTGATCGCTCAGAGCTGAAAGAGTGACGGAGGTTGTCAGTTTTTACCCACACTGGTGCGATTACTTCTTTACTGTTTTCGAGATGACAGAGCGCTCCTGCCTCCACACACACACACCACACACACACCACCACACACCACATCTCACTCTTGTGTGTGTGTGTGTGTGTGTGTGTGTGTGTGTGTGTGTGTGTGTGTGTGTGTGTGTGTGTGTGTGTGTGTGTGTGTGTGTGTGTGTGTGTGTGTGTGTGTGTGTGTGTGTGTGTGTGTGTGTGTGTGTGGGGGGGGGGGGATCAGCAGTACACGAGATGAGGAAATGTGAACGGTGACATTTTGTTGAGATGAGATGAATGGGGTGTGTGTGTGTGTGTGTGTGTGTGTGTGTGTGTGTGTGTGGTGTGTGTGTGTGTGTGTGTGTGTGTGTGTGTGTGTGTGTGTGTGTGTGTGTGTGTGTGTGTGTGTGTGTGTGTGATTATATTGGTTTTACCACCTTGTTACCATTCATATACGTATACTGTATGTAGCCATAGTTTAGTGGATGGATTAGTGGATTTAGTTTTGCAACATACATCATGTGTGTGTGTGTGTGTTGACTGACACAATTACTCATAATGTATATGACTTTAAAATATGTAATGCCTTAAAAAAGTATATCAATTATTATAATTTACTATACGGGTGATTTCCATGTCTGCATCCGAAAGAGGGGTTAAGCTTCACAGACACTTGTAGTATTTCATATACATCATAACTCATTATAACGGTCTAATACACATCGACGGTACTAGCTTTAATAATTGATACAATATAGCATAGTATATAGTAGGTAGTGTAAAGTGTTGTTTATAGTACAAGTACACTGTATAGTTTTGTTTGTTGAAATTCATTCTGCGGGAGGGAATGCGGAGCAGGCGTTCCATTGGACTTGTTGGCACACGGCAAATAGAAACATCCTAAATCTTAAATCCTAGAACTCTTTGCCAAAATGGGTTAAAAATATCATAATGTTCAAATTCAAGCTGAAAGGGGCTGGGGGTTCACTTCCACGTTGGGCACTTTGTATGCCAAACGCATGCCTGGTGCGTGTTTACAGGAGATCCTTAACAGGCACACACACAAGGTCACACTCACAAAATATTAGATGCAGGCAAACACACACACACACACACACACACACACACACACACACACACACACACACACACACACACACACACCTGTATACACACACACACACACACATACACATACACACACCTGTATACACACACACGCACTCAGACACACACACACAGACTCACACACACCTGTTTACACACACACACACACACACCTGTATACACACACGCGATCAGAGACACACACACACCTGTATACACACACGCTCTCAGACACACACACACACACCCCTCCCCTCTCACCTGGCACAGGTTTGCCCTTGAGTGCACCACTTAACCCTCATTTGCTCCAGCATGGCTATGCGGTGGCGGGGGCGGTGGGAGAGACTGCAGGAGGCTGCTGTGTGGAGGCTCCACGGCGGCCAGGCGCTATGGCCTCATGAATGTGAAGTAGGGAGGTGGAAATCTAAGTCATAAAACAGGTATTCAGGTAGGCAGTGCACAGAGAAAGTGCACAGAAGATTATGGAAACAGGTCCCTCGAGTCAACCTTTTGGTGTCGTGTCTCTTGAACGATGACAGCCCTCCGAGACTCAGAATCAGAATGCCTTTTTATTGTCATTGGTACGAGTACAACAAAATTGTCTAGCAATCCCCCCCTCATCATCGCAAAAAATTGCAAAAAAACTAAACTAAACTAAATAAACCGGTTTAAATTGCCATATAAAATTGTATGAATGAATTGTATGTATTGAATACGTATACATAGAATCGTCCTTCCTCCACTTTCTCCAAGTTCCTCCTTTCACCCTCTGTGTTGTTTTAGGGGCCGTAGCTCAGTCTGTTGGGACTTGTCCATGGGAACCAGAGGGTTGCCGGTTCAAGTCCCCGAAACAGACCAAGTCCGAAGTGAGAACTGGTAACTTGGAAAAAGGTGCCAGTTCACCTCCTGGGCACCGCCCAGGTTCCCTTGAGCAAGGCACCAGACCCCTATAAACTGCTCACCGGGGCGCTGTATATACAATAGCTGCCCACTGCTCCTCAAACTAGGATGGGTTTAATGCAGATAAGCACATTTCACTGTATGTGTGTGTGTGTGTGTGTGTGTGTGTGTGTGGTGTGTGTGTGTGTGTGTGTGTGAGTGTGAGTGTGAGTGTGAATGCATGTGACCAAATAAAGAGGATTCTAAATCCTCCAGATTTAGATTTCTCTCTTCTTTCGTCCAGAAAGCAGACCCAGAAAGCCGAGGAGTGGACAGGGTGGAGCGAGGGCCTCCGGGAAGACAAAGGCACTGTTCTTAATTGCTCCTGCAGTGTGTTGACCCATCTGTGGCGTTCCTCCCCATTACCAAGGCTGAGTTAAGGCAGCCTGGAGCGCCGCGGCGCTGGCGCTAGCGCTAGCGCTAGCGCTGGCACGGCACTAGCTTCCCCGGGGGCCCCTCCGCCGCATGCTGCCGCTCATCAGGCAGTAATTACAGTAACGCGCGCTCCCATTGGGGACTCGGGAAGTCAGATCTCTCTCTCTCTCTCTCTCTCTCTGCACTACACTGTGTGCTTTCTCCTCCCGCTACTCCACTATATACGCTCCTCTCTCTCCCTGCTCTCCTACATCCCCTTAGCCCTATAGCTGTAGCGCTCCCCCCCCCCCCCCCTCTCTCTCTCTCTCTCTCTCTCTCTGTCTCTCTCTCTCTGTCTCTCTCTCTCTCTGTCTCGTTATCACTCTCTCTCTCTCTCTGTCTCGTTATCCTCTCTCTCTCTCTCTGTCTCTCTCTCTCTCTCTCTCGTCTCTCTCTCTCTCTCTCTCTCTCTCTCTCTCTCTCTCTCTCTCTCTCTCTTCTCTCTCTCTCTCTCTCTCTCTCTCTCTCTCTCTCTCTCTCTCTCTCTCTCTCTCTCTCTCTCTCTCTCTCTCTCTCTCTCTCTCTCTCTGTCTCTTAATCTCTGTCTGTCTCTAGCTCTGTCTCTTTATCACTCTCCCTCTCTCGTGCCGCCATTCTCAGTCTCTACTATGTACAGTTTTCTTACCATGCCTGTGTTTGTTTTTTACTATTTTAAAATCCAAATCCATCTATACACGCGTGTCAGCGGGCCTATAGTGCAAGAGTGTAAATGTGGCACAGCATGAGCAAACTGCTCCTGCACAATGGGAGGCAGAACAACGGATCACCGGAAACAATACATTTGGCCGATTAAGTCAAAACTGTGATCACCCATCCGTGCCAGGGCTAAAATGTGAAATATTAATCTTAATTGGCATGGGTCATTTTTTTTTTTTTTTTTGTGAACACAAAGCTCACTTATAGACATTGTGTCTTGCGTTTGGAAAGATGTCTTTGTATTTATCAAATCGCATATCAGTTTAATAGATATTATCCTCTGTGTTTTTTTCGCTTGAGTGCTTACATAACGAAAAGCGTGCATTGTTTAGTAGGACAATCCCGTAGGATATAATGATAATGACAACAATTACATTAACGTTTTTAATTAGAACTAATTAATGCTAACTAATCAAAGCGGTTGAGAACTCTAGTCTTCCTCGTGCGTGCGTGCGTGGCCATGCGTCTCAGGCACCAGAACACAAAGTAATTATTATTTGTATTATATATAATGTATAATTATATATTTGGATTTAGTATTTATTATGGTTAGGCCGATGCATCATCCAATTTGAGAGACATATTAGTTTGAGATTAATTTAATATATTTGGTACACTAAGTATGTTGTACATAGCGTAATATATATTATACAGATGTATAACACAGCGTTACAGCTGTATAGCTGTTTTGTATTTCTTTGAGGATTTGAATCCTCTTTATTGGTCACACACACATTGAAACACAGTGACATGTTGTGTCTCTGCATTTAACCCATCCTACAATGGAAAGGAGCAGTGGGCAGCTACAGTATTTTAAAAAACAGCACCCGGTGAGCAGTGTAGGGGTCTGGGGCCTCGCTCAAAGGCACCTCTGGGCAGTGCCCAGGTGTTTCGGGGACTTGAACCGGCGACCTTCTGGTTCCCCAAGCCCCAAGTCTCAACAGACTGAGCTACTGCCGCCCTTTGCTCTGTGATATAGAGCTTGCAAGACCCGCCGGCGACTGTAGTGCTAACTATACTGTATATAGAGGAGGGGGGGGAGGAGGAGGAGGAGGAGGGGAGGAGGAGGAGAGGAGGGGAGGAGGAGGGGGGCTCCACTGGCCCCGGAATGTTAATATCTTTGGGGGGTTGGAGAGGGACCAGGTGAACAAGGGTCCACGGTGAGAAAGGAAGACTATTGGAAGGGTGCGTGAGGTTGACACAAGGCCTAGAAAGGGGTAAGGGGTAACTCCTTTAAAGCCGAATCCGGGGAATTTTTTGACGATTTTGAAATCCCAAAGTCCCAAAAAATAGCTCATGTCAGGGAAAAATGTCTGGTCACCCTACCCCGGCGGGAGTTTAGATTTCTGCGTGACAAGATGTTGAGACATCGACATCTAAATAAGGAGACCCCAATGTCTCGGTTCGGCCCAGGTTTTCATTTTGACAAGATACAAGGGGGTGTATCTGGGGTGCTCCAGTGTTGAGGACCAGAGTGGATGAGATGTTGTTCCCAATCTTCACCACTTGAGGCCTGCCCGTCAGCAAGTCCATAATCCAGTTACAGATGGGGGCGCCCAGACCTAGGTCCCTCAGTTTCAGGACCAGCTTGGAGGGAACGATGGTGTTGAACGCCGAGCTGTAGTCAATGAACAGCAGTCTGACGTAGGTGTCAGGGCCGTGTGTAGTGTTAGGAAAATATCGGACATGTTTGGTCTGTATGCAAACTGGAGTGGGTCTAGGGACAACAATTGTACTTTAATTGTACTTTTACCTGAACTTATTGTACTTTTACCTGAGCACTGGCTCAGTTCTTGGAGACTTTTAGGAATGAAATGCACTTTTGATGGTGACTAGTTGTTCTCTTACCTACCTTTGTTGAATCACACTATTGTAAGTCGCTTTGGATAAAAGTGTCTGCTAAATGACTGTACTGTAATGGTATGTAATGTAATTACATGGCATCCCTCGCTGGCTGGCTCCGCCCCCGCGGTTAGCATCACACTTGCTCCGGATCGCGGTTACTAATCACATTCAACAGAAGTTATTACAACTTGGGGCTTCTTCGGCCGTCTGCTAATACACATTCACCGGGAGTCTGTGTGATTAACCTGCTGATCCGAATTCGCAGCAGTGTAATTACCCACCACAGGCAAGACGCCGGAGATAATTCTCCTCATATCTCTAGACACCTAAGTTAGACAATTCAATTCAAACATTTGCAACGCCAAGGTGCAAAAGCGATCTGTTTGCCATTCAGACAACGCCGCGAGTATGCTAATACGACAATTATAACAACAACAACAAAAAGCAAACTTTTTCGAGTAGTCGTAGTCATAGAGAAAGACAAGAAGAAAGCCAGGAATGTGTAATTACCCGTCCCCCCTGCTGTAAGCTGGTTGTACGGCATTCAATCCCTCTCTGCATACACACACACACCATGCCATTCAAGTGTGTAACCTTTATTTTCCGCCGGGCGGTGTAATCCAGTGCTCCGCCGTGCTCCACATGTGGGCGGAAAGAACGCCACTAATCCGTAGCGCCGGCTCTTGCAAACTTCTCTCTTTTTTATTCATCTATCGTAAGCTACGGGCCCGCCTGCCCAAGCGGTGGTGCGGTGTCAGTGCCAGCAGCGGTATCGCTAGGCGATACAGTTTGATGACCTCCCCTCCCCCACCCCCCAGGCTTGGCGAATGCCAGCGTTATTGTAGTGTCAGTGAATGTCAGGAGTACATAGGGCTGTGATATATATATATATATATATATATATATACCCCTATAATTCTGCACATATCTCATATAATAATAATAATAATAATAATAATACATTTTATTTGTGGGGCGCCTTTCAAGACACCCAAGGACACCTTACAGAGCATATATGCTACAGTAAATTTTAATTTTAATTAAAAACAGTGGACTTCACGAAGTGTCCGCAGGGTTTAAAACAAGACAAACAACAGGAAGTAAACTTACAAGAAAGATGGTACAGTTTATAAGGGATATGACAGTTTAAACAGATGGGGTTTTAGTTGGGTTTTGTAGGTTGTTATAGAATCAGACTGTCGGATGTTTAGTGGCAGGGAGTTCTAGAGTCTGGGAGCCAAGCAACTGAAAGCTGGAGCCCCCATGGTGCTGAGGCATGAGCTGGGGACGGTGAGAAGTCCAACGGAGGAAGAGCGGAGGGTGCGGGAGGGGGTGTACTCCTGAAGGAGGTCAGTGATGTAGATGGGGGCTAGATTGTGGAGAGCTTTGTAGGTGAGTAAAAGGTTTTTATAGTCAATCCGGTAGCGCACAGGAAGCCAGTGTAGTTGAATGAGAACGGGGGTGATGTGGTCAGATGAGTTAGTGCGGGTGATGATCCGGGCAGCAGAGTTCTGAATTATTTGCAGTCTGTTGAGGAGTTTGATGGGAAGGCCAGTCAGAAGTGCATTGCAGTAATCAATCCGGGACGTGACAAATGAGTGGACCAGGATTTCAGTGCTGGATTGGGACAGAGATGAGTGGACTCTATAACTTATTTTATACCTGTTTTTAATAGTGTTTTTTTAGTAGACTGTTTTTATATCTTATTTAACCACTGTACATTATATATACCCAGGCACTTTACTGCAACATTTGCACTCTGGTTAGATGCCAAATTATTTTCGCTGTAATCTTTCGCTATCAATTTGAATCTTATCTAATCTAATCTAATTTGTGCCGAGTCAGTATTAGAGATAGAATCGGACGAGCGAACAATTCAAAGCAAAACACGTTTGCCGGACAACATGATCCCGTTGGTGCAGATTCCAGCTATTGTTGGCATGCAGCTGTTGTTTCAATTGCAGCAGTTCGAGAGGGAGTAGGCACAACAATATATCACTTTCTAACTATTTTCTTCAGTGATGCTGTGCACTTAAATCAAGTATGCGGTTTGGCCACCTTGCAGGGAGGCAGGGGGAAGATGGTGGCTTTAAACGCGCTCTTCACTGTGTCCATGATTGACTGTCCAAATGTCCAAACGAGTGAGGTTATCAAATGAAAACGTGGTTTTACTTTTCAATTCCAGTTTTCTCTTAAAAAAAAAACGTCTTTTTGTGATGTACCTCTGTGACCCGAAGAAACGGCGACCGTCTTACTACCAAGAAAATCCCAAATGAACCCTGGGGTAAAGCTTGTTATATTGACATCTGTGCAGTGTCACAAAGGGAGAAGATGGCAGCCGTTGAAGCTTCTTATGCTGCCTGGGGTATCAAGACTCATTTTTTTGAGTTTAGTATTGCTGCACACATAACACGTATCCTTTCCGCATACACGGATCAACTTGAAACATGAGAAGACAGTTAAGACCGCGGTGGTGTGGTTGTTTCCATGCTTCGGTGCTAACATGTAAATGTTAAGCACTTGATGAAGACTAGGATTAGAGACGTTCATTCATTATCTGAACATTAAGCTAAATAATGTAGAGATGTAATTAGGGAGGCGTCAATGTGAATTGATTGATTGCCCATTATCTACTATAGGCCTACAAAATAGCGAAATGTACAACCGATCTAAAACATATCCTATATAATCGGTTGTTTTTAGTGTTCTTTATCAGCAATTAAGTTCAGGTCTTTTCAGGCTATACACCGGTACAGACGGTACACAACTTGGGGGACGATGTCCGACGATACGCGCCAATGGCCGATATATCGGTGCGTCCCTGGAAAGCGTGGAACCCGACGAGCACAGTATCAGCAAGGTGCAATCAAGGCAAAACTGAATTGAATTTCAAGGTCAAGTTTGACGTTTGATGGATTGCGGTGTTTTTTTTTTGCGGGAAAGGGTTTAATTAATAAACCAGACTAAAGACCAGCAGACCAGGCAACACAAAGACTGCCAGCTGAGGGGTTCGGTAGGTGTGAGAAACAGCCGGCTGTTAGACGGGGAGAAGGGTAAACAGACAGACAGACGGACAGCCAGAAGGTAGGTCGCAAAACACGAGCAACCCCCACAACCTCCACTGCCTCATTCTGTGATTCCATTAAGACCAGAGAGCTTCAGTAGTGCAGCAGCCTTCCCTATCATCCCCTCTCTTTCCCTGCCTGGCCACCCTTCACGCCTAACACCTGGCTGCCATCATTAAGGCTTGTTTTCTCCTGGCAGGTTCAGAATGTTTTGTTAGTTTTGCTGGTCGGTCTGTTTGTTTGTATCCACGGGTTCATTTTCCTGGGGAAAAAGCCTAGAGTTTGTATTTATTTTTGTTATCGTTTTTTGGTCGGTTCTTAAAGCTAATGCCGTAGTCCCAGCAGGTCTAGAAAAGGGGTATAAGCTACGTCCCCGTGTCCAATCAAAGATGCATTGTTTGCCAGCACCTGGTAGATTGAAGGAGAGGCAGCCATAGAGGGGCATTCAAAGCATGAGATGGAAAGACAAGGAAAGAGAGAGAGAGAGACAGAGGGAGTGGGGGGAACGGCTGTGTCTCTGACAGGCCTAGCTGAATTTAGATGCAGGAATACACACTTGGATAGATCCCATTCAATGTGTCATGCATGCACTGATGTTTATACACACACACACACACACACACACACACGCACAGGACACACCTAAGTATGCACACATTCACTCGGCATCACTCTGTTGTCACATCAGTCCTCACCGGGGCTCTCCATGCGGGCCCCTCAGAGTTTGGTTGTCAGTGGTGTCTACGCCGTGTCTCCTTCCTCTAAATAGGCTGTGGGTGCTGCACTCCAGGGTGGTGCATCTAGCCGTTGCCACATTAGTTGGAGAGGAGACCCTTTGAATTTGTGGCACCATTTTTACTCTGGGTGGAGGGGCGGGGGGGTATTTGTATTTTTTGCCCAGTGTTTTTTTTTTTGTTTTGTTACTGTAACAAGCGCCCGCGGAGGGCTGTTTGTGGCTAATGGCACCAAATCAACCAAAGTAACTAATTTGGTTTTCCCACCAGGGGAACTAATGGTCTGATAAGACTGGCCGCCTGTAGCACCTGTCTTTAGCTCTGTTCTCCACACACACACACACACACACACACACACACACACACACACACACACTTGAAAGAGACCACGCGCACACACACACACACACACACACACACACACACACACACACACACACACACACTTGAAAGAGACCACGCGCACACACACACCACACACACACGCACACACATATTGTCCACTGCCTTGCCACCAGCTCCATTCCATTTGGCATAACAATCTCTTAACCCGTCTATACACGGGTGTACAATGGCTCGTCAATCACACTCTCAAACCAAGGCTCCCTTTTTCTTCTTTGGTGTGTGTGTGTGTGTGTGTGTGTGTGTGTGTGTGTGTGTGTGTGTGTGTGTGTGTGTGTGTGTGTGTGTGTGTGTGTGTGTGTGTGTGTGTGTGTGTGTGTGTGTGTGTGTGTGTGAATTGCTTGGGTTTGACAAAGCCAGGAAAGGCTTTTCAAATGAAGAGCGCTGGCTCTCGCCGATGTGGGCCAAACCTGTTGAGTGCCGGCCACCAGCTTCAATAGCGTTCGCCCCCCCCTTCCCTTCCCCTCCAAGCCCCCCCCTTCCCTTCCCCTCCAAGCCCCCCTAAGATGCTGCAGGAGGGGTGATGGATCATATTTAGTCGGCCCCTCCCCCCTGCCCCCCTTGTTAGGTGGTCCCCCGCTTCTGGGCCGTGCTCCGCGCTCACCTCGGTTGACCTTGATATGGTAACCCACGTCGGCGGATACAGATCGGTGCGTTGCGTTATTGTACACGTGAGGCATTCCCTTCACCGCCCCTAGCGGAGACAAACAAAGCAGGTGCACTGATACCTGACATCTCAGCATGGACTGCTCCTTTCCGGGGAAGTAAGCATGAGACACGTGCGGGAACCCATTATACATAAATGTCCATAATTGAGGGGGGTATGAATCGCGGGCATGCAATGGTGTGTGTGTGTGTGTGTGTGTGTGTGTGTGTGTGTGTGTAGGTATCACTGTGTGGTGTAATCAGTGTGTGTGTGTGTGTGTGTGTGTGTGTGTGTGTGTGTGTGTGTGTGTGTGTGTGTGTGTGTGTGTGTGTGTGTGTGTGTGTGTGTGTGTGTGTGTGTGTGTGTGTGTGTGTGTGAGACTGCGTGTGTGTGTCTATAAATCTATGGCAAGTGGACCCAAACGATATTATACTGAATGAGGAGGAAGCCAAATAAAGCAATGGCAGGCAGGGCAACTAGCCGGCAGTCGGACAGGCGAGTTTCTGGCAAAGGGCTTGTAGTCAGACAAGACAGACATAGGGACGGCAACAGGTGGGTAGAGCTGTGAGACAGGCGAAGGTTCGGTGACAGACAGACGGGTGGACGGAGTGGTCAGACAGGCAGATGTTCGGCAAACAAACTGTTCTTGGCGTCAGTGTGTGAGTCTTAACATCAGAAGCGTGGCGATCACAAGAGGGGATAATGAGCTCCAGTACTCCCAGGTGGGGAAAGTAGGTCATTGTGGAGGAGGAGCCTCCAAGATAGGTCATTCTAGACGCCACGGACGAGTTGAGGGTGTGTCCAGACGCCGATATAACGGTGTGTGGGTGGGTGGGTGTGGGGGTGGGTGGGTTGGACAGGACCCTGGAACAAAGCAGCAAGCACCAGAACAAGGATTCACACCTTCTCTCCTGGGTAATGAATAAGCTCCTCA
>CM051018.1:15979527-15992027 GCA_027704905.1 Muraenolepis orangiensis
GCCAGCCAAAGTCCATTTATTTTTTTCAGCAAACCATTTTCAAAATGTGTCCACCAGGCAGCTCTCCTTGGGTATATGTGAATCCCCCTATTTGTATTGTTTATCTCGCGGCGTGCAGGATTAGACCCTATATGCTCATTTATTTACGGTCGTAGCATCCCTCAGCTGTATTATGCTAAGTTTCAGTATTCTATAGATTGTCTCTGGGTTAGCTGCGGCCATCCTCCTCTCTTTAAGGGCCGGCTGGTACTTGTGGCGTCAGGGCTTTCAGCGTGCGGACAAGTCAGTCATTAGACCATCCACGGTCCACATACTCCAACTGTCTCTTGGAAAAAAAGAGAAAGAACACACCAGTTCTGCGTTTCCAAGCTAAGAGTGTGTGTGTGTGTTAAATCAGGGATTGTACAGTGAGGCCAGGCACACGTGGGAAAATCAATCCACAACCAAGCCAATCGCTCTAACTCGGCTCACTATCCTCTACAAGGGTTGTTATTTTTGTTTTTTTGCAAACCTGCAAAGCTCAGGGATCAAGAAAGGATTTTACCTTCATCTTTCTTTTCAATATATGTTAAAAGGTGGGCCAGGTTGGGTGGGTATGTTTTTGGTTTTTTTTGTTCTGATGCCGATCTTTCTGTGTAAAGTCAATTCCGGTGCTGATTTCTTATTCTCAGTGTAGTGTTAGTAGGGTTTTCTTAAAATAATACGCTGAGAGCTTCTGGATCCCAAGGCGTGGTCCGTGTTCACTTTACAGGCTGCAGTGAATCCAATCAGGTTTGTAACCGCATCTGTGTGAACAGCACATAGCCCACAGAGTCTAATCTTGTCAAATTGGATTCGTGCCAGGTTCACGTGTGTGGCTCATATTGAATCTTTGTTCCGCGCGACTGATGGGGAAAAGATGAGATCTTCTGTAAAAACAAATCGGAATCGACCGTTTTCACACCTAGAGTTCGGTATACTCGGTCCGATTCAGGGGTGAAGTGGATACTTTAGGCAAGCGTTAACGCTGGACTTTATCAAGAGAACCAAACAATGTAGACGCTAAATGACAATTAATTCCTACACCAATACATATAACCCCATTCCCACCATTAGGTCACTGAATCATAAAAAAAAACCACAAGCTTTATATCGTCGTCCGACCATATTTCGATGTGTGCTTTCACCTCCAGATTGCACCACGTGACTGTGACTCATTTTAACCTTGGAAAAGTTCCCGTACACAATGGCAAATAGGTACAAACCCACAATGCATTGCTTTTTGTTTGGCTTCCTACGTTTGGCTCGGATCGCCTCCACCGCTCAAACTCAGAATCAAACAACCAGAGTTAATTTGCAAGCGGACTGAGACACCCGTTTTTTCAAGTGGACCACAGTTTGTTAGTTAGTTTGATCCGCGTTGGAATGAGCGTCCACATCACTCCAAACTAACTTCTATGAACTTCTATGGGTGAAACGCTCCAGGGTTCGATCAAAATGGACCGCTGAACAGCTGTACTTTTCAGCTCTACGTTTCCACTGCACACATTTGGGATCTTTGCTTGGAGCTGGAGACGAAGGGTACAGGTGGGCTCGCTCGCTTGCCTTATTTGTTTCATGTGATATATGTCCGTTATGTTATCTTCTGTTTTAATGAAAAAGCATACCTTTGGCCCAATCTGGACAATATAGTAATTTCCTCTATTCTTTCCTCAACTGCTGTTGTTGATTTGTTTGATTTGTTGTTATTAATGCAGGGCCCCGTCAAGGTATAAAGTCTTATTTTGCCAGTAGTGCTGTTCTTTATATTCCTGATAGACCATGAATGATGATTCCAAACCAAAAGTGTTTCCATTCATAGTCCTCAAACTCGTAGTCGGGAACGACGACCGCACTTCATCGAGCTCCCCGAGGAAATATTTGATCAACGGTAAATTAATTTTGAAATAGAGCGGGGGGCGGAGAGGGCTCTCTAAAGTGCTATCTCTTTTCTCTGCGACACTCCTTCTTCTTCTTCTTCTTCTTCTTCTTCTTCTTCTTCTTCTTCTTCTTCTTCTTCTTCTTCTTCTTCTTCTTCTTCTTCCCTACCGCGGGACCTCTTGTGTGAGCGCGGCGGATTAGAATCAAGTAGCTATCTCTGCCAGGATTAATTCACCCAGTAGAGCTGGTGCGGATCTGTATTCCCCAGCCACCACCCTCCAGCCTCAGGTCTCCCTGTTGAAGATGAAGGTGCCGTCTCCGCCCCTCCCAGGACAATTGTTAGTGTGTGTACGGTGGTGGTGGGGGCGGGGGGGCGTCTTTCCCGCTGGTTTTCACAGTGGGGGGCTTCTTCTGACGGGTCCAGCCATTGATGCAGTGGAGAAGGTAGAGAGGTGTAGTGGGAGATGGGTAGGGGGTGGGGTGGGTTGAGGCAGCCAGCCGCAGCAGCAGAAGAAGCAGCAGCAGGGTTGACTATGGTAATGCTTCCAAAGGATCGATTAAAGGAATGTGCGTTTGAGGCCCCAGAGATCTGCTGTAAATCCTGGCTTGGCTGTCCTATAGCCTAGTCCTTGATCTTCACATTTTCCAGATCTCACACACACATACCCACACACACACACACACACACACACACACACGCCGCACATGCACACACACACATGCACACATATCATGCACATGCACACACACACACACACATGCACACACACGCATGCACACCTGAACACGCACACACACACAAACACAACTATGACTCAAAAACAAAATTGGATATATACTGTATATATCATCCATTTGCATTGTATTGTACTTGGTTAACCCACAGCTTTCTGGTATTGGCTGCATATACCCTGGCAGTGAGACGATTAGGTTTTTTTTAAGTGCCTTGCTTGAACATTTGAAAAGATTTTTTTTTATTTGATGGCTGCCCACGATACAGATGTCCCTGCCTTTATCTCCTCAACGCGGGGACAACAGTTAAATGCCGGGCCAAATACACGACCATATAACATCTGTTTTAGCCTCCGTGTCCCTGGTCTTTCCCACACAGCCCTGTCTGGAGTCCATGCTACGCTACGTTGTTTAGCTTCAATTTGGGATTGTTTTATCGTAAGTTGCTGAGTAACTTGTATTGTCTTTTTATTTAGAAAGTATGACATGACTAAAATAATAGGAATATGATGATTACATTGAGTCATAGTGTGCTTGTTGTTACTCTCATGAATTGTATTATTATTGTTGTTGTTGTTGTTGTTGCCAAAAGTAAACTTCAATTTATTTTCTTAATCTGCTGCCTATGCACAAAAAAAATGCTGTTCATGGTTCACTGTTCACGGTTTATATGTATATTTAGCTACACACACAGTCAATACACTCCCTAATTGAAAAGTGGGTGTACTAATGAAATACACACACACACGCACGCACGCACGCACACACACACACACGCACACACGTATACATATTTTGTAATGAATGTTCTACTGGGTTGAGTTTTTTTTTTTTTTGTCGTTTGCCATTTTTCATGATCAGACTGATGAGATGAAGATGACCAACAGAAACTAAATATATTTCGTGGTCATATTATTTTTGCGCCGGCCCAGCATTTGTGGAGCCCGCAGATTGATATGGTTCCACCGGGGCCGTATACACATACAGCAACCTGCCCTGCTGGTGGAGCTATCGCTCGCTACTCGCTTCTTTGGGCTGAATCCTCCCCGACAACAAGGACACAGTTGGGATGAGGAAAGCTTTGCATTGTAGAGTTTTGTAGTATCGCGTGTGTGTGCGTGTGTGTGCTTGTGTGTGTGTGTGTGTGTGTGTGTGTGTGTGTGTGTGTGTGTGTGTGGGGGGGGGGGGGGGGGGTTGGTTGGTGGCTGGTTGAACCCGTGGGCCTTGATTACCAAGGATGGTAACACCACAGGTGGTGGTGCAGCCCTCACCCAGTAGCCCCAGGCTGCTTAAGCCCCAAGCCACCAACCACACATACACACACACACACACACACACACACACACACTCCACGGCACCATACAACATGAATGAGGGTAAGAGTCATGAGGTCTGGTGGACGGATGCCTCATGCGCGCCTGTGCCAGCGATTACAGTTGGGGTGGGGGGGGGGGGGTGGGTTATAGTGGCGCTATCACCACCTCCTTCACTACTGGGTCACAGCTTTTACACTCCCAGCTGCACAACTGATTTACCATCGCACATTTCTCACTATAGTTGATCGCTGACCGTGCAGGCTGACAGGTCCCTGTGTGTGTGTGTGTGTGTGTGTGTGTGTGTGTGTGTGTGTGTGTGTGTGTGTGTGTGTGTGTGTGTGTGTGTGTGTGTGTGTGTGTGTGTGTGTGTGTGTGTGTGTGTGTGTGTGTGTGTGTGTGTGTGTGTGTGTGTGCGTGCATGCATGTGCCTGGGTGTGTTCACTGCTTCCCTGCTCTGAGAACTGGCTGGAACCAGTTAACTTGTGGGGATGGCACTGCAGACGCTAGGCCATGTTGATTACATTGTGTGCGTGTGTGTGTGTGTGTGTGTGGGGGGGTGCATTCCTCCTTCTGCTCTTACACATATCTGTGCCATGCAGAAGACAATGTCTCTCTTACTGTGCCTCCATCTCAGTTTTAATACAACTGTGTGTGTGTGTGTGTGTGTGTGTGCGTGTGTGTCAATACTACAAAAAAGATGACACTCAAGCATTTATATGCAAATATGCTTAGATCTCCGCTGTAACAAGCAAGGTCTTATTTTCAATTAAATGTCATATTTACTCAGTGCTTGACACATGAATATTAAATCACGTCCACTGTAAAGCAAACCTTACAGTTGGTTTAGTGGCAAGCCTTTTTGTTTGTTTCCAAAAGCATCCCGACGCCTTCCATGGAGCCTGTGAGTCAGCCAGTGAACCTCCAGTCACCTGAGCTCACACAAAGAGCACATTTTCATGTTGTCACCGTTCCCATGCAAAGTGGCTTCACTCATCAAGGAATCCACCAGCACCAGCACCGCCGCGACCACCAGCACCGCCGCTCCCCTGGCGAGGCCGCCGGCTGGATAAATTGAAAAATCACGCAGTCTTGTGTGCTGCGGTTACCATAGCGACGCTATGATAGCCCCCCCCCCCCCCCCCGCACGTCACAAACCAGTCCTCGCGTGCATGCATGTCTTCAACTGTACAGTACGGTAAGGTACAATCTATATTGGCTCGCTTGTGTCGGTTTAGTGGGATTTGATCCTCTTTGTGAGCATTCTCACGGTAATGATATATATTATACATATTTCAGATTTTGAAATTGCTACCAGTTAGCATGGTACCAATTGCTATGATTTTAGGGGCTCCCGTCGGGACGGGAGTGTGTGAGGTGTGGTTGAAATCAATCAATCAATCAATCATGTGGAAAAATCAAGTAGAAACCACAGCAATACACATTCATTTGAAATGATGATTGGCGGGGACTCTGTAGTCTCACTCTTCTGTGGTCTCACTCCTCTGTGGTCTCACCCCTCTGTGGTCTCACCCCTCTGTGGTCTCACTCCTCTGTGGTCTCACCCCTCTGTAGTCTCACCCCTCTGTGGTCTCACCCCTCTGTGGTCTCACCCCTCTATGGTCTCACTCTTCTGTGGTCTCACCCCTCTGTGGTTTCACTCCTTTGTGGTCTCACTCCTCTGTGGCCTAACTCTTCTGTGGCTTCACCCCTCTGTGGCCTCACGCCTCTGTGGCCTCACTCCTCTGTGGCCTCACCCCTTTGTGGTTTCACTCCTTTGTGGTCTCACTCCTCTGTGGCCTAACTCTTCTGTGGCTTCACCCCTCTGTGGCCTCACGCCTCTGTGGCCTCACTCCTCTGTGGTCTCACTCCTCTATGGTCTCACTCCTCTGTGGTCTCACTCATCTGGTCTCACCCCTCTATGGTCTCACTCCTCTGTGGTCTCACCCCTCTATGGTCTCACTCCTCTGTGGTCTCACTCCTCTGTGGTCTCACTCCTCTGTGGTCTCACCCCTCTATGGTCTCACTCCTCTGTGGTCTCACTCATCTGGTCTCACTCCCCTGTGGTCTCACCCCTTGCCTCTGATCTCACTCCTGTTTGAATCCCTCGTCTTCATTGCTCCGTGGTGCAGTAAATCATCTGTTTAGGAACAAACTAATCGTTGTCGTCCACGCGCGCTCGTTCCTATTTCTGTGTTATTTTTTTGCAAGTGGAAACGAGGGTGAAATAAATAGTTTGTTTTGTGGACCACCGTGTGGTGATCCATTGTGTAGCTCCACAAAGCTGTCCAAATAGAGGACCACCACCCCCCCCCCCGGTTGGCACCCTGGAGGGTCTCCAGGGCCACCGGCCACCCCTAGCTTACATACTCGCTGCGATAGCCAACAGTTATCGCTGCAACAAAACGACCTCCCATTAATCCTGCCCAACAGCCCTGGAGAGAGAGAGAGAGAGAGAGAGAGAGAGAGAGAGAGAGAGAGAGAGAGAGAGAGAGAGAGAGAGAGAGAGAGAGAGAGAGAGAGAGAGAGAGAGAGAGAGAGAGAGAGAGAGAGAGAGAGAGAGAGAGAGAGAGAGAGAGAGAGAGAGAGAGAGAGAGAGAGAGAGAGAGAGAGAGGGGTTGGGGAGAGAGGGGAAAACAAGACCTGGGCACTTTCCAAAAAAATGAAAGGACAGTGCATGGGTGAAATGCTCACTCAACCATAACAAAAAATCTCTTATTTATTCACTCTGGGAATCTCAACTGGGCTGAACTTTCTATAATAAAAAAGAAATGCCCACCCCCGTGCCCCCTCACTGCCGCAAGGATTCACATTCATTCCAAAAGTGGATGCCAACACAAAATAGTTTTGTTTTTTTTCCCGGTATATTCCAAGCATTTAGAATCACCGTCAAATAGACACACAGTGAAAACGTGCGTCGCCTGCGAATCAATTAATGAGAAGAGAGGGGGGGGGGAGAGCAGGCGGCGCCCTGAATTGTTGACACGCTCATCCAAATGTCGGCTGGGTAGCGATTATTGTTATTTTCAGTGCCAATGACAAAAACGCCGCATTCATGAGATGTGTGTGCCGCCAAAAACACGCCAAAGAACAAACACTCATGATGATACACACACCAGTGAGTAACGCCGACGACAGAGTCAGCTTGACAGCTCGATGATCTGGCGGCGTGGACCCGGCACTCTGGGTTCTTCAGGGATTATATCAAATGGAGAAATTACTATTTGCTGATTTTTAATGAAACTATATATGAACTAATGAATTGAAACGTCGCTTTTGGACTCTCAAGATGAAATGGCTAAATCTTCATTTAGATAGAAAATGATTGTTTACGTGTACGTATATTTAGACAACTCATTATCTCCATGA
This sequence comes from Muraenolepis orangiensis, assembly GCA_027704905.1. Lineage (NCBI taxonomy): Eukaryota > Metazoa > Chordata > Actinopteri > Gadiformes > Muraenolepididae > Muraenolepis > Muraenolepis orangiensis. The sequence goes on from CM051018.1 coordinate 15,986,841, forward strand.
TTCTGAATTAAATCGGTTAATAATATGAATTAAATGCATCGCCTTGAGTCAAGTCAAGCCAAGTTTGTTGTCACTTCACAGTTTACACAAATATAAAGCAGTGAGTGAAAATCTTATGTGCAATACCCGACGGCAGACAGCAGTTATAAAAATAAGATAAAAATAGAATAAAACAGAATAGAATAAAAGATAAGAAAAAAATAATAATAATAATAAAAAATGCAATTTATAAAATGCAATATATCGGCACAGAAAAAGAGCAATATGTATATATAAATCAATGTAATAAAATATACATTGTCATAAGCTATACGCCCTTGTTCAGCAGCCTGATGGCCTGACTGTGGAACCCATCTCTGAGTCTATTTGTACGGCACTTGATACTGCGGTATCGCCTGCCTGACGGTAAAAGTGAATACAGTTTGTGGCTGGGGTGAGCATTGTCTTTTATGATGCGTTTGGCCTTGGCCACGCACCGCTGGTTGTATATATCCAGGAGGGAGGGGAGCTCACCTCCAACAATATACTGGGCCGTCCGCAACACCATTTGAAGCGCTCTGCGCTCGAGTGCGGTGCAGTTCCCGTACCAGGCGGTGATACACCCTGTAAGAACACTCTCGATGGTGCCGGTTATAGAATGTTCTCAGGATGCGGGGGCCCATGCTGAATTTCCTCAGACGCCTGAGGAAATACAGGCGTTGTTGGGCCCTTTTCACCACGTGTGTGGTGTGCGTGGACCATGTGAGGTCCTCGGATATGTGCACGCCGAGGAACTTGAAGCTGCTGACCCTCTCTACTGCAACACCGTCGATGGAGATAGGGCTGTGCTCTCCTCTCTGCTTCCTGAAGTCCACGATCAGCTCCTTGGTCTTCTTGACGTTGAGGGCGAGGCTGTTCTCCTGGCACCACTGCTCCAGCGATCTTACCTCCTCCCTGTAGGCTGTCTCGTCGTCGCCGGCGATCAGGTCCATCACTGTCGTGTCGTCAGCAAACTTGATTGTGACGTTGGAGCTGTGCATAGCCATGCAGTCATGGGTGTAGAGGAGAGGGCTCAGCACGCATCCCTGGGGGGCTCCCGTGTTGAGGGTCAGTGGCTCTGAGGTGGTGCTGCCCATCCTCACCACCTGGCAGCGGTCCGACAGGAGGTTCAGTATCCAGCTGCACGTGGATGGGAACACGCCTAGACCTCTAAGCTTGGTGTCGAGCTTGGCAGGAACTATCAAGTTGAACGCTGAGCTGTAGTCCACAAACAGCATTTGCACATAACAGTTCTTTCCCTTCAGGTGGGAAAGGACAGTGTGGAGGGCCATGGCAATTGCGTCGTCCGTGGATCTGTTTTGACGATATGCAAATTGCCATGGGTCCAGCGTGGCAGGTAACACGGAGCAAATAAAGTCCTTGACCAACCTCTCGAAGCATTTGCTGACAATCGAGGTGAGGGCTACAGGTCTATAGTCATTCAGGCATGTTACCTTGGGTTGTATAGGGACAGGCACGATGGTGGACATCTTGAAGACCGCGGGAACAATAGCCTTGGACAGGGAGAGGTTGAAGATGTCTGCAAAGACTCCTGCCAACTGGTCTGCGCATGCTCTGAGGACGCGGCCCGGGATGTCGTCGGGGCCTGCCGCCTTACGGATGTTCAACCACTTGAAGGTGCGGCGCACATCCGCCTCCGAGATGCTCAGCAGGCTGGTCTCCTCAGGCGGCGCTGGCTTCGGCGGGCTGCCATTCACGTCGAACCGAGCAAAAAAGGTATTTAGCTCTCCTGGGAGGGAGGTAGAGGAGTTCTCTACACAACTGGTTCTCCCTCTGAAGTTCATTATCGTCTGTAGCCCCTGCCACATACCCCTCGCGTCGTGGCTCTTGAATTTCTCCTCCACTCTGTCCTTATACTCCCGCTTGGCAGTGACGATGGTCTTGCGGAGGTCGTAACGGGCTCTCGTATATTCCTCCATATTCCCAGAGCCAAAGGCGGCGTTACGCGCGTGAAGGGCAGCGCAAACATCGCCGTTAATCCATGGTTTCTGGTTGGGGTATATCCGAACTGACTTGGTTGGAACATCTATGCACTTCTTGATGAACCCGGTGACCGACGACGCATACTCGTTGATGTTATTGTCCGAGGCAACGCAGAACATGTCAGTCAGTGCGATCAAAACAATCCTGCAGCATAGAGTCCAATTGGTCCGACCAGCATTGGACCTCCCTCACAGGATAGAGCGGTGGTCTGATTTGCCGAACGGTGGGCGGAGGAGGGCCTTGTTGCCATCACGGAAGGGGGTGTAGCAGTGGTCGAGGATCCGTTCACCCCGTGTGTTGCTCGTTATGTGTTGGTAGAACTTCGGGAGAACCTTCCTCAGGTTCGCCTTGTTGAAGTCCCCTGCCACGACGAAAGCAGCCTCAGGGTGTGCCGACTCCTGTTCGCTGATAGCCCCATACAGTTCCTTCAGCGCTGTGTCCGTGTTGGCTTGTGGGGGAATGTAAACAGCGGTCACGGTTACCGCTGTAAACTCCCGAGGTAGCCAGTATGGACGGCACATAAGCATCAGGTACTCCAGGTCCGGGGAACAGAAAAACTTGAGGGCATATACATGACTTTGGTTGCACCAAGATCTGTTTATCATGAGACATACCCCCCCCCTCTGCGATCTTTACTGGAGAGAGCCTTTGTTCTGTCCGCCCGGTGGACGGAAAATCCCGTCGGCTCGATAGCTGCGTCGGTAACCCCCTCCGACATCCATGTCTCCGTAAGGCAGATGATACAATTGTCCTTAGTTTCCCGGTGGAATTGAATACGAGCCTGTAGCTCGCTTAACTTATTGTCCAGAGACTGTACATTAGCCAGTAGAATGGTGGGTAGTGGGGGGCGATCGGATCGACATCTCAGCCTGACTAGCACGCCGGCTCGCTTCCCTCGCTTCTTCCTGCGACGCTTGCGTGTAATCGTGCCCAAGATGGTTGGAGATAATCCAGCTGTGACTTCGGGCGGGACGTCCGAGTCGAAAGAATGAAAAAACTCTGGTAGGCGGCGAGCGACTGTCGATCTGATCTCCAGAAGTGTGCACAAGTTATAAATGAACATGCTGCTAACTTCCTGAACAAAGATAGTGATAGCGATAGCGATAAAAATAATAAATAACATTAACAACACACAATTCAATTTTTTAAATTGAATGTATAAATTATTATTACTATAGCCGATCATTGACTTCTGACCTGTCATTGTTTATGTCGGCCTCTGTTTTCAACATCCCGTGTAATTCTAAGATGATGATGAATATTTTTATTTCGAAGAGACTGAGAAAACACATATTGTACGCAAACTCACAGATAGCCGGAGCAACCGGCGTCAAGGACCTCACTTCAGACTACTTAACTTCCGTATTCAAAACAGAACAAATAACATGTGTGTCCTCTTCAAATACGCGTCTTATTTGGGCTTCTGAATCGGAATAATACTGCAGCCAACACATCTTAGGATTGCCAACTCTCATGTTTGTATTCGTTTCATTTTTATTCACTGCGGCGCTGATCAAACCAATTACTTTTGGATTTATCCTTGGGTTAATGTGTTGCACTCATCCTCCCATACCTCCACCCTTATTCGCCCTCGGTATTCATGTGAGCCAATCAAAATCCCTTGTTGCCACCACCACTCCCCTTACACACACACACACACACACACACACACTCACACACACGCAAAAACACACACGCAAAAACACACACACACACACACACACACACACACACACACACACACACACACACACACACACACACAGCCAAACACAGGCCATGTTCCCCACAGTGTCTGAGCTTCTGTTGGAGTTGGCTGGAGGAGAAGTGTATTTGACAGTCAAGTCTGAGCCATGTTTAACCAGACTGGTCCGCTTAACGACCCTCTTAAATCTGTTCTAATGGCCCCCCTAACATACACACATACACCCCCCCCCCTGCCTCACCCCCACCCCTCTACCCCCACTTCCACCCCCTCCACCACCTCCACCACCACCACCACGCCTCATGTAGTAAAACGGAAAGCCTGTTGGTATGGCAACCAAAGGTAGCTACCTGTGTTTGATTTCTCCCTGGAAGTAATTGAAACACTTGGGATGGGGGAGAGGCCTTTATTATATTTTTAAGCCTGAACCCACGCAATCTCTTTTGGACTAAATCATTTTGCCTTTTTGTTTCTCTTACATATTCAAATTGCACACAAAAAGGGCAAATTACCGGCTCTTGTTTAATTTAGTAAAACTAAAAAAACTAAAAGATTCACGGCTTTCATGGGCAATTCCACAAAACCCGGAAAAGAATAACCCAGAAATGTGACGTATCAATCCTTAACTGATGTGTAGTGGCCAGGGGGTAGCGTGTCATGTCACACGCTGTCATGTCATGGCCAGGCTCAACGGACACACGTGTGCACCTTCAACCCACTAGCCAAATGTAAACTGATTGAGCCCATGATGTTTACTGGCGTGGGGACGCACACACACGCACGCACGCACCACACACACACATACACGCGCGCACGCGTAGATTGCGCCGGCTTCCAATCCCGTCACCTGTGGGGTCGGGAACCGATGGTTGGTGTCGAAACCCCCCCTCCCCTCTACCCCCGCCCTCCTCCCCCCTCTCCCCCCCCTCCCCTCTACCCCCGCCCTCCTCCCCCCTCTCCCCCCCCCTCCCCTCTACCCCCGCCCTCCTCCCCCCTCTCCCCTCCCCCCTCTCCCCCCCCCCTCCCCTCTACCCCCGCCCTCCTCCCCCCCCCTCCCCTCTACACCCGCCCTCCTCCCCCCTCTCCCCTCCCCCCTCTCCCCCCCCCCTCCCCTCTACCCCCGCCCTCCTCCCCCTCCACCCCCCTCTCCCCTCCCCCCTCTCCCCCCCCCCCTTCCCCTCTACCCCCGCCCTCCTCCCCCCTCTCCCCCCCCCCCCCAAACCCCCCAGAGGGCATGCTTTCAGGCATCAGGAGTCTGCACAACTCTGCACTTCCATCAAGCTCAGGCGGAGAGGATCAGGCGATGGGGGGAGGGGAGAGAGGGGAGAGAGGGGAGGGGAGAGAGAGGCAAGACTGCAGGGTGGGGGGGGGGGCGGCGGGGTGCTGGTAGTGCGTGATCGCGGCGTGTGTGTGTGTGTGGCGGGGGTGGGCGGAAAGCGACCGAGATACGTGGTGCCCTC
>CM051018.1:16002027-16007027 GCA_027704905.1 Muraenolepis orangiensis
TGGGGGACTCACTGTTGATCAATCGTTTGGCACTCTCTTTTTTTTAAATCTTTCTTCTTACATTTTTTAATTCAGCCGTAATTTGTCAAGCAGTTTGTTGTGGTGCTGAATATATATATATATATATATATATATATATACGTTCGTATATATTTCGTATATATTTTTATTTTGTTCGTATATATATATATATATATATATATATATATCTATATATATATATATATATATCTATATATATATATATATATATCTATATATATATCCTATATACGAACGTATTTACGGAGAGACTCGCCTGCGAGATATTGCTTATGTTTCCCGAAGACGGCGTTCTGTCTAAGTTGTGTTTTCTCCTCATTAGCCGGGCGCGCGCGGCTGAGCTCCCGGCTAACATCATCATGCCGACTGCGACTGCTTCTATTCTGCCCATGAGCGGAACAAAAAAATAAATGCTGGATTACTGAGGTGTTTCGCAGTGTTCCCACCCGGGGCCTTGCGTCTGATATTTTTCCTGCCTCTGATACTTTGTACTTTTGTTTCTATATAGGGAAGGTTTATTATTGGTGTTGTTATGCTGTGAAGGTGGGAGAGGTTTTGGGAGAAGGTGTAGTGCCTTGGCGTGCGTGCGTGCGTGCGTGTGTGTGCGCGTGTGTGCGTGCGCGTGTGTGCATGCGTGTGCATCGAACAAAATCCACCTCCTCCACTTCTCCCCTCCCCCCCCGGCTCTTCTCCCATCGTCGTTCCCATCCTTTTCCCTCTTATACTTCGCCCTCTCTCTGGCATGGGGTTTGCTGACGGCTGTTCAACCGTTCGCGTTTGTTTGACTCGGTGGGCCTCGAGTGGGGGGGGGGAAGGGGTTGGATCATCCGCCCCCCCCCACCCCCCAACCCTCCCATCCCCCCTCCCCGATACCAGATCGCTAGAGGCCAATACGTCGACATGCGTTGCAGATGGCGTTCCCCCTGACTAATGAGTTCAGAGCACATAGCCCCACATTTATCTTGGCTATCAGCGGCTTTGCGCTGGCATTGCTGGAATTTGCCGATACTCACCGCCGGCCGCCCCGCCCTCTTTCATCTTCCTGTCTCTCTCTCTCTCTCTCTCTCTCTCTCTCTCGTCTCTCTCTCTCTCTCTCTCTCTCTCTCTCTCTCTCTCTCTCTCTCTCTCTCTCTCTCTCTCTCTCTCTCTCTCTCCTCTGATGCGCTGTTTTGGGGTGTGGATCGGCCGTGGCCGTTTTTCATTTCCGTAGTGTTGTAACCTTCCCGTTTTTTAGCCTGGTTACAAATTGCATTACGTTAACCGATTGTCATTCAAATGATGTATGCTCCCCGCAGCCCAGAGTGGGTGACAGATTAGAATATGTCACTGCTTGCTGCAGAATAATGTTGTGCTACTGTGTGTGTGTGTGTGTGTGTGTGTGTGTGTGCTTATGTTTGTCTGTGTGTGTGTGCATGCTTTTGTGTGTGTGTGCGGATACTTATGTTTGGGTGTGTGTGTGTGTATGTGTCTGTGCATGCTTATGTTTGCGTGTGTGTGTGTGTGTATGTGTGTGTGTGTGTACGTGCTTTTGTTTGTGTGTGTGTGTGTGTGTGTGTGTGCATGCATGTGTGAGTGTGTGTGTGTGAGTGAGTGTGTGTGTGGGGCTCACTCAGTGGAGAGTTAATGGGCTATCCAATGTGCTGCACGGTTTTTTGATGTTGTTTACAGCCGCTGATTAATTGGAAGTCCCAAACATCAGCGGTCGTCTTTATGGGCAGAACACGGGCGATGGCTTGAGATGTAAAACATCTCCCATCTACGCTCACAGCAAGCGTGTCGATAGCACACGATAACGCCGCCGCCGCCGCGGTTCACCGCCTTTGGTGATGTGATCGAGTAGCCGAGATGTTTGGTCTCCCCCCCCCCCCCCCCCCCTGCGTGTGAACGAGGACGAGGACGCCGTGAAAGTGACGACGAGCGGAGGGAAGGACCTAACGGTACCCGGGATACCAGGGATCCGGCTGGTATCACTGTGTGTCACAAATGGGACGAGGACACACTAGTGCACACACACAACGACAAGTGATAGATTCGGAAAGAGTAAGGCAGGATGTATCGCACAGGGGAGAGTTTTGCAGGCTCTTTGGCCCCCGATCACACAGGACGAGGTTGAGGAAGTGTTTTTTTTGGGGGTTTTGTTGCTGTGCAACCAACCACCGAATCGGCTGTCAGTCTAAGTCATTGGGCGTCAGTGGCTCAGGAGGTAGAGCGGTCGTCTCACAATGGGAAGGTTGCTGGTTCGATCGCCCTGCTCCTCCTCCTCCTCCTCCTAGCAAAAGTGTCGAGGTGTCCCTGAGCAAGACACCCTAACCCTAACTGCTCCTGATGTGCTGGTTGTCTCCTTGCACGGCTGACTCCGCCGTGGGTGGTTGAATGTGTGTATGAATGGGTGAATGTGAGGCATAACCTTTATACTGTTTAGCGCTTTGGATGAAAGCTCTATATAAACAGAAGTCCATCCATCCATCCTTTGTAAACACGGAAGTGAATTTGCCGCTTGCTGCTTGTAAACGTTCTTGGCTGCAACATTAAAAACATTTTTTTATTATTTTGTATTATTATATTGTGGTAATTAGGATCAGTGAAATCATACAGCTCTAGGTATCCCTCAGTAGCAACGACCGTTCTCTCCACCATGTTTGTTTGCGGACGTAAGTCCACGTAAGTCCCGCCTCTAAATGTATCCGATTGGACAATGGAAAAAACGCTTATGACGTCGGGCGCCTTTCTGCTCGGAATTTTATAAAAAATCAACTCGAGGCGTTCGGCCCAAAATAAGGCGCCCAGCACGCAAAGCAGCTTTCTGCCGATATAAAACCATTGGAAAAAAGGCGCCTGCAAAAGCCGCGTCCAGAAGCCAGCCGTCCAGACACACACACACACACACGTTGACCACTCCGATCTAAATCTGTTCTTCGCTCTCAGCCCTCTCCTCCTCCTACCCCCACTCTGCTTCCCACTCTGCTTTCCATATCAACTGGCCCAACCCCCTCTGCGTTCCAATCTCTCTCTCTTCTCTCTCTCTCTCTCTCTCTCTCTCGCTCTCTCTCTCTCTCTCTCTCTCTCTCTCTCTCTCTCTCTCTCTCTCTCTCTCTCTCTCTCTCTCTCTCTCTCTCTCTCTCTCTCTCTCTCTCTCTCTCTCCTCTCTCTCTCTCTCTCTCTCTCTCTCTCTCTCTCTCTCTCTCTTCTCTCTCTCTCTCTCTCTCTCTCTCTTGCTGTCTTATATTCTACCTCTCTTTCTCTGTTTCCATTGTGCCTCTCTCTCTCTCTCTCTCCCTCCCCCCCCCCTCTATTTCCATTGCTCCTCAGGCTTCTTTCTTTCCATTTTGCCGTGTCAACAGTTGCTCGCTAGTTGGCAGGACAGCCCCGTCACAGACCCTCAGAGTGATCGGGACAAGACCTGTAAACAACAACAACCCCAGCAACAACACTACCGCCACCACCCCCCCCCCCCCAACCCCCAACCCCCTCCAGCTTATCCTTTTAGGATGGAGAAAGGGGGGGCTTCCCAGTGAAGAGGCTTTGTCACTCCAGACCACACGCTGTAGAAGCCGGTAAACCCAACCAATGTAAAAGGTTGTGGTTGTTGATTTGAGAACTGGATGGACCCCCCCCCCCCCCCCCCCTCGACCTTGCTCTGCCTCCCTGTCTAATTGCCTCTGACCAAGTGACAAGCTGCAAATTGCAAACACAGCGACCTTTGACCTGTCCCCCTCTTAGCCACCTCAACGGGCGGATAATAGATTTTATTTATTTTTCTCTTCATAGATCATCCAGAACCAAGATGTGGCAAATGGACTGCATTTATATAGTGCTTCTTTAACCAAAGCTAAGCCTCACATTCAACACCCCTTCATACGCCGCCGACGCAAGCGGCGACAGCCGGCTCTCGCAGGGTTAGGCGTTAGGCGTTAGGCGTCTCTCCTTCTTTAAGCTAGGAGTGAGGCCAGGGTGTAATTGAACCAACAACCTCTACCCGCAACTACACAAGGTATAGAGAGTGTGACCTGGCCCGCAGCTCCTTTCGGTATCGAACGGACGTGACCTGTTGCTGTGCACGCTCCCAGGAGAATGAGTGATGGATGCACAGCGGAATGGATGCTATTGGTTTACACGAGGGGCTGGGTGGGTCTGGTGTGCACATAGAGCTGTGTTTGTGTTTCATCACCATGCATCCTTGTGGCAGCTTTCACTTTGGTTTGTTACATTTGTTTTGTTGGTGTCCATAACATTTTTTTAATGAATTGTTACCGTTGGAGTAGAATACCGTCGTGTTCTTCCTGAGAACAGGAATGTTTATGTGTGTGTGTGTAGTGCACCAGCTTTTTTATTTCAATTTATTCCCTTAGCATTGATGTTGAACCTTTTACTGGCGATCGGAAGATTATCGCAAAGTAAAGATTAGGACAGTGCAATTTATCCATGTTACTCTCTCTCTCTCTCTCTCTCTCTCTCTCTCTCTCTCTCTCTCTCTCTCTCTCTCTCTCTCTCTCTCTCTCTCTCACGCACACACATCAATGTTTGCTCGTCCCCTATCCTGAGTGTCTTTTTAGCTAGTGTGTGTGCCTGTGTGTGCGTCTGTGTGTGAGTGAGAGTGTGTGTGTGTGTGCGTGCGCTCCAATCACCCGTCGGTATTTCCTGCGTGGGTGACGCAGGGGCTTTGCATCGCGGGCTTCAAACTTCAAAGCGCACTCAATTCACTTCCCTAAATCCCCGGCGCGTGGCGGAGCGATACGGCACCGTATCAAAGGTGACGCGTAATCCGGGCTGACGGAGAACACCCTCCCCCGATGCCATCAAACCCCCCCCCCCCCCCCCACGCTGGACACACCGGTGTCGTGGTGGCTCTGGTCCCTTCTCACGCGGTTTTCCCTGACGAGACGCGGGCAGACATTTAAACAGTGTCCACCACGGCCTGAACACACCCCACCGGCCACCGCCGGACCGGCCACCAGCAC
>CM051018.1:16012027-16057027 GCA_027704905.1 Muraenolepis orangiensis
ACCCTGAAATGGAACACGGCCACAGTGTACTAGGCATATGTGTACTAGGAAAAGCATATTATGTTGCGCAAATTATTTTAAAATCCTATTTTACACATTTCTGGGTGCATTCCATATTTTAAACACACACATATTGACAATTTATATATATACATTTTAATTCTTTTTTTTTTTTTTTTGTGCGTGTGGTTTAGGGGGGGCGGCGCCCCATCGCCCCCTATGGGCCAGCCGCCACTGACACACACACATATTAACACACATACACACACACACCTACACACACACACACACACACACACACACACACATAAACTGACACACACACACACAAACTGACACACACACACACACACACACACACACACACACACACACACACACACACACACAGTGTGTAATAAAAAATTAAATGCACTTTTGACTTCTGGTGACGAGTTGTTCTCTTACCTTCCTTTGTTGAAACACACTATTGTAAATCGCTTTGGATAAAAGCGTCTGCTAAATGACTGTAATGTAATGTAATACAGACTTTGATATAAATACATGTGTGTGATAATCCCCATGTCATAACTTCTCAGCGAGAGAAGACGTTTTGGCCCGTCGCTCTCCATTGTGACGCGACCCGCACGCTAGCGCCAAGCAACTAATGTCAGCCGCGCGTCTCCGCGGCTAACACGGGCGCACCGTTTATTGAGAGCTACTCGTCGACTTGAGTCATTGCGACTCAATGAGCGGCTTTTAATTGGCAGCCCTATACTGCCCGGGGGAGGGGAGGGGGGCATGGTGAACAAACACACACACACACACACACCACACACACACACACACACACACACACACACCACACACACACACACACACACACACCACACACACACACAGTGTTTATTTTCAGAGCGCCGAGAAAATAGGGCGAGGGCGGGGGAAGACAATAGCGGGGTATCGAGCTGCCGGTGTGTATCTGTGTGTGTGTGTGTGTGTGTGTGTGTGTGTATCTGTGTGTGTGTGTGTGCATACGCTGTGTGTGTTTGTGTGCATGTGCACCACCCCCACCACCAACCTGTTGTTCTTTCTCTCTCTCTGTCTGTCTTTCTTTCTTTCTTTCTGATGCTGGAGCAGCGGTGGTGCCACCGTGGCCCCACTGTCACTGCAGGAGCGTCAGGCGCGTCAGGCGCGTCAGGAGCGCTGGTTCTGGGAACGCTGGAACAATGTGTTTGAGGAGGGGGTGGGGGTGGGGGGGAGCAGGGGGGTGGGGGTGGGGGTGGGGCAGCCTCGGGGGCATATCATATCACTCCATGTTTCTTCTGTTTCCCAAAGCCCGTCGGTCTACCCGGCAGACAACAACTGAAATGGATCGGGCCCATTCCAAACCCTGTTTCTCCTTCTCCTTCTCCGTCGTCGTCTTCTTCGTCTCCGTCTTCATCTTCGTCTTCTTCTTCGTCTTAGTCTGTGTCTTCCCCAGAGTTCCCCCTGTGTCTGTGTCACAAGGATTTATTTTCATTTCATTTTATATTCTTTTTTCTTTTCTTTTTTTTTGCTGATGGTCTTTTTCCCGCGACTCCCTCCTATTTCAAAGTCACGCAACCGTGCCACACTCCCTCCCGGGAGACGCACACACGCACGCACGCACGCACACACGCACACACGCACAGACACACACACACACACATACACACCTACACACCTACACACACACACCGACACACACACACACACACATACACACACACAACCACAGCAATCAGCGATGGACCCCCGCCGGGGCAGCTGTTAAGTACGTCCCAGCGCTTGCACACACTGCTACTCATTTACCTTCTGATACTGTTCCTTGTTACCGCGTGGGGTTCTTACAGGGAGGCTGTTTGCCTGTTGCCTTGAGGCTGAAATAGCAGGCAGAGAATGGTTAACAGGCCTGCTGCCGAAGAGAGTCTTCTGAACTGTGATGTTTCCCAGGATGTGTGACATCGTGGCGGCTTTTTCGAAATAACCAGGGGGGGGGACCTGGCTTGGGAACCGGAAGGTCGGCGGTTCACAAGTCCCCGAAACCGGACACTGCGAGGTTGCCTTGAGCAGCCCTCACTGCCCCCCCCCCCCCCCCCCCCACTTCCTGTGTGAGTGTGTGCTGGCACCTCGTTGATTATATTGGTGATTCGGTGTAGACTAGACCACTAGTGCCTTTATTGGCCACATCACCAGTATCTCATCATGTATTCACAGGCTCGGATGACATTCAGTTATTTTAATTTGAATGGAGAATGTACTTCTGTACAGAGTAACGTGGGCTGCGGCGACCCAGGTTGGAAGGCAGGTTAAGCGCACACGGGGAGGGAGTGTGTTTGACTATACCGCAGTATACCTCACTCCCAAGCCCTTAACAACATGCTAATCATGACTCAAATGGCCACAGTTATTGGCCTTAATGGTTATCGCCTTAATGGTTCAATTTGGCAGGGCGGCGTGTGTCTGTAGACCGTGACACAATTACCCGTTAATTGAATATTTGCTCCTCAAACTCTGTGAGTTCTCAATGCATGTTGGCTATTCGCTATGCTGCTCGGGTCGTTCGTACTTGTAGAACACTGGTGTTGCTATTCCCAAAGGATATAAATGTTTGTGATATTGAATTTGAAGAGGCTCACGACTCTGCCATGAATGAGCGCAACAATCCTGATGAGTGAAGCTTGTGGGTTGATCCCCACATTTTAAGGCTACTGATTTTATTTGGTCATTTAAATGCAATTCCGTGCTCGTTTGCTCAGTGCATGGAGGTTTATATGCGGATAGCGACTGATGGTGAATCTTCAGCCTTCCCGTTTAAACGGCATGGCTCACTAACGTTCACTTGAGCAGCAAGATGTGTTCAAAAGCTCTCCCCTGCTGTTCAGGGATAAAGACATGCTCTCGCTCTCTCTCTCTCTCTCTCTCTCTCTCTCTCTCTCTCTCTCTCTCTCTCTCTCTCTCTCTCTCTCTCTCTCTCTCTCTCTCTCTCTCTCTCTCTCTCTCTCTCCCTCTCTCTCTCCCTCTCTCTCTCCCTCTCTCTTCCCTCTCTCTCTTTCCCTCTCTCTCTTTCCCTCTCTCTTGCGGCTTGCCATTCAAATCTTTGATCCTTGAAATTGTAAGCGCCCGGGATCCAATATAAACCAATCAATGGCCCCTTTTCGTCTAGGTACTAGTGATAATGGTTATGGCCCACTCATTAGATCGTACATATCTCCTAACCCCATCAGGGTTAATGGGGTGCCCCCCTAGGGAGACCTCTGACTCCATATTCTCCCCTCTTTGGTTCCCCAACACTTGAACTGCCACCTCTGTCTCCCTACAATGTGTTTAGAGAGCCGCTGCTACTCCCCAGTACTCCCGGGTACACCGTGTTAAACACCTGCAGCATAATACGTTCTCATTCTCTACATTCTCTTGTCTGTGGTCATTCAGTTAATCGGAAGCTAGTATGTGATTTTGTTTTTGTTTTATGGAATATTTTATAGCGTGGTATCTGGTTGTTACAAGTGCATGCATCCGCTTGCTAACTTGAAAGCAATGTTTAGTTTTTTTTTTTATTATACAGAGAGGCCTTCAGGGCAAAGTGTTTTTTATTATTTTTCAACTGCATCAATTCATTACACAGTAATTAAATGCATTTTTGTCGTCCTTCAACACCCAATCGCCCAGAGAGTGGGTTGAACATGAACCAATTTACTTTACAGGTTGTTTACAGTGAACGCATACATAAGCTGGATACAAAAATAGTTGTTTTTTACTTTATAGTGCTTTCTTCTTGTTTGGTCAGTAAATGGCCCTTTTTTTCCCAGGGTTTGTTTGTTCCTCCTTTTTGCTTGCGTTTCCTTATGCTGTGTTTCTTTTTTCCTTTGTTGTTTTTCTTCCTTGCTGCTTTACATAATCTTGTATTTCTCTCTTTCTCTCTTTTTTTTCTCTCTCTCGCTCTCTCTCTCACTCGCTCTCTCTCTCTCTCTCTCTCTCGCTCTCTCGCTCTCTCGCTCTCGCTCTCTCTCGCTCTCTCTCTCTCTCTCTCTCTCTCTCTCTCTCTCTCTCTCTCTCTCTGTCTTGCACGCACCCCTTTTGTCTGAATCTTTTCTTTTTGTTGGTATTTTGTAATCCCTCTTTAAACTTCAACTGTACCTCGCTAACAAATTGCGTTTTTACGGAAGCGGGCAAACAACCGGCTCTGTCTAAAGATGTAGTCCCGAGACCTGCGTTCCCCGGCAGGCTGAGGGGTAGGAAGGAAGAGTTCGGGGACGAGAATGTGACGGTTTCTGTGCTTCATGTTCACAGGAACATGGTCCTGGGAGAACGTACGGGACGTAACGGAAGTCGTAACGGAAAAAACACCGTTTTACTCGCATTCTTCATACAAACAGACACACTTTGAGTCAATGTCATTCTTTTAAGGATGACGATTAAAGGGCTTTTTCAGAAGGACAGCATTGGTGACACAGTGAGGAATTGACAGAGAATGTTTTAGTATGCATAGCATACCGTTTTGTATGCCGTGGGATGTTACTGCGGTGCCATAGATAATTAGCTCGGAGTACTACCACCACATCTAACATCTAATGATTTGGTATTTGGTTGAGCCTGTGAGTCTGTGAAGGGATCGGCCCACTGAATCCATTTTTTCACAGACATATTCCACACCCATTTCCAATGGCTCATTGCCGATTGAACCTGAGGCATACAACTGTGGAACTATCAAAGGAGTTGCCCCCCCCCCCGCCCCCGCTGTGTATGGCTGGGGGGGGGGGTCACTGATCTATGGAATTGGCTCATTTCGACTTTATGCTAGTCTCACAAGTCAAGTCAGTTTAGATTAATAGCCGGAAAGTCTGACGGGAGACGAGCTCAGATCTCATTTCACTTTCTTTATTTTGCTTTCATATTTGTTTCCACCAATAGTGTGGCTGGCGGCGGGGGATCTGTATGCGTGTGATTGGTGAACCCAATCTCGGCCAGCAGTGGTACTAAACTGTTAGGAGGGTCTGTAAAGGTTTCAAATGAACACTTGTGTAGACCGGCCACTGAATAAAATACACTTACAAATGAAGCCCCCTTCTAAACCCTCCAATCCCCTCACGCAAATGAGTTTTCCTTGGTGGAACATCTCCGTAACGAAACAGGGAACAAGACGTAACTCCGCTCCCCCTCTCGCAGTTGGTTCTGTTGGTCTCCGGCCTCCGTTCTGTGCCATCTCACCCCCCCCCCCCCCACCCGCACCAGAAGTTCTGCTATAATGTGTAGGATGCTGGATCCGATAACTTTATGCTAATGCCGCCATCCAGCACAACCCTGAGACTGGATGAATGCATTACGAAGCATTTATTGCGGGGCAGGCATTGCGGATAAAATAAAAAAAATACAAATTAGAATTCTGCAACTGCATTGCCTATTTCCAGACCCCAAATGTCTTCAGAAGTTACTTTGAGTCGACTGATTAGGTGGAATAAGTTAAGCTCGTAAAAAAAACGCAGAACGCTCAAAACGCAGCTCGTGGCTTCAGGCTTTTTAGTTGTTTTTCTCCCTTTTGGAATCAACGAACCAAAAACCGGCTGGCCTTCATGGTATTTTCACCGCTTCCTCCACCACAGACTACACGGGGCTAGCTAGGTGTGGCCCCTTTACCTAGTGACCCGTCACGTGTTACGGGGGATGCAGCCAAACCCGGCAGAGTCTCTGGTTCCTCCCGGTTGCGCATTGCTTGCTATCGGTCAGGCCATGTGTCGGTCACACCCCAGTCGCATGCCTCTGCTCCTACAGTACATCTCCCCAGTGTCCCCTCTCCCTCCCTCCCTCCCTCCCCTCCAACCTCTCTCCCTCCCTACAGTCTCGCTAAGCCGGGCCCCGGTGTGTATTAGTGATGCTGGCAGCCCAACAAGCCGATGAGGTTGTGACCCTCTCTGGCCCCTGGGTCAGTCCCTAGTGACGCCGGGGGGGGAGGGGTGAACACATGAAAATCGCAATAGGTTTCCGCTTGGTCTGTGATGAGTCAGACAGCCGTAGATGAATGGGGATCCGGTCCCCGAGACGCAAACCTCCCCCCGTCCCCCAGCCTCAGAAGAGTTAGGACTGGGATGGATGAGGAGGGGACCTGGGGTTATGGAGATGAGGTGTGCTTAATTGTATTAAATGGAGATGAAGCGTGAAAAGCCCAGGGATTCCATCTTTAAAAATACACAGAGATTTATTTATTTGTAGATTTTTTTTTGGTTGTGCCCCTGGCTTCCGGCCTGATATGAACGCATTTTCAAGTCTTCACTGGCTGCGGTGGTTTTCACAGCCAGACGCCTTTGCTGGAGTATATTTCACACCATTTGATGTTGAACGGATGTATAGACCAGGGAATTACTCATGCTTCACTTCACCAGTGCTACAGTGCATTATAATGGAACAGTAAATGAGACTAACGCTAATCCAGTTGTTGCATACACATTGTGCTTTTTGACGAACGTGTTGCACAGAGTCCAATTCAAACTGTGCAAGCTGTGCATTTCGATTTGGACACGGTGGTGCTAATGGGTGCAAAATGAATTTGTTTCTTGATGGCTTTTACTGTCTGCATTTTAAGACGTTAAGACGTTGCTTTTGCACTCAGTCTCCAACATCTTTAGCATTGTCAGCTTAATACCCAGAATGCAACAGCACATTTAATTTTAAGAGGGGGAAATGCATTATTCTCATTTTTGGTTTTGGTTCGTGTTGCAATTCTACATGATGTCTACAGTCGCCGCCTAGAGATACAGCTTGACTCATAATTATTTTTCTCTCTTCCCTATATCTTGTTAAAGCAGTTCTCTTTGTGTATGCATTTTTAAGAGCTCCTGTGGCTGGTTGGGCCGCAATACAAGTCATTGATGACATCATGTGGTGCTGACTTTTCTCTCTTCTCTTTGTTCGGTCCATCTTTTCATCTCTCTCTCTCTCTCTCTCTCTCTCTCTCTCTCTCTCTCTCTCTCTCTCTCTCTCTCTCTCTCTCTCTCTCTCTCTCTCTCTCTCTCTCTCTCTCGCTGTCTCTCTCTCCAGGATCTGAAGAAGGTGCTGTCGTTCCCCCCGTACCCTGGGGAGTTTCTGCACCCGGTCGTGTATGCCTGCACGGCGGTCATGTTGCTCTGCCTCTTCGCCTCCATCATCACCTACATCGTACACCACAGGTAAGCCCCGCCCTCCTCACCTGCACTCCCTCACTGGGCTGTTATGGGGCTCGCCCACGCTGTCACCTTGGCTGTCTTACCAAATGCCTGTCCGTTAACTTTGCGTTAACCAACGTCCCCTTTGACAAAAGCGTCTGCTAAATGTAATGTAATGAATAAGACTAATGCATAGATCCACCTGATTTCCCTGAATGGTCTTTGTTATACGCTATTGACCTTGGGCAGTATAGGACAGACCAAGCTGAGTGGTGCTCATGTTCCGTGTAGCGCTAACCCTGCTCCGCACAACCGTTTGTCCAACACGCTGTCCAGTCCATTAAAATCCCATGGTTTATTAGCAGTCACGCCATGGCGAGGGTATCTCACCGCCTGTTTAAATTTTCTCCCCGAGAACAGAATCCATTTTTTATATTATTGAAATGACACAATTACCAAGCGGAGAGAAGGAATCGATTAAACTTTGTCATCCTGAGTCATCCTCTTGTTTTGTTTTTTTTTAACCGTTATCCCGGGTACACCTCGGCCCGTCCCACCCGGGACACAGGCGGGGTGCGGCTGCAGTCTGTCTGCAGTCAGACGAGCCATCGCAGCCTGTCTGGGATCCACACACACACACACACACACACACACACACACACTGCGCCTCGTCTCTGCGTGTCTGCTGCATCGCCCAACCCCCCTCTCTTTCCCAGGCTAACAACCCTAGCCATCTATCTATTCAGACGGGGCCGGACGAACAAAAAGACACACTACACATACACATATTTATGCAGGGCAAAACCTAGAATAGTGTATGCCTAAACAGGCATACACTATTTCATAAACAGCCTCCTTCTACCCGCTACCCTGACTACCCCCCCCCACCCCGTCCCTCCCCCTCGCCACTTGTTTATAGACGCCTCGTCGCTGTGGCAACGCTCCGGTTGACGGACAGTCTCCAAATGGCGTAAGCAGTGGGGTAGGTGGGGGCGGGCTTTGAAGAGGTCGCAGGGTCAAGTCAAGTCAAGCGAAGTGATAATAAGGCGACAGTCAATCAGATGTGGATAAGCGGCGAGCACGCCGAGCTGGCCGATTGGGATTTGTCCTGGTCACCTCTCGTACCTCAGCCCTCATTTTATTGGACTGTTTTAGCGGACATTTTTGGTCTAAAGCGATTTCACGGCACAACTGTCGTGTTGTTATTCATTAAGCGTCGTGTAGGGCCGGGTGCCGTCCTCAGGCTGAAAAACACTATAATATTGTCCATCTGTATGGACAATATCGACGGGGCAGAGCGGCTAACAGCAGATAATTCCTCGCCCATTCCTGGTCACCGCACCACGTCGACCGAGAGACCCTGGTCGACGTGGGGGGGGGTGGGGGGGTTTGGGGTCACCATGCACTACTCCCGTCATGGCGCCCGCGAGTGCGACCCGACAGTGCGACCCGACAGTGCGACCCGACAGTGCGACCCGACAGTGTGACTTTGAAAGACTAGGCTACGAGTTTGTGTGCGTTCAGCAAAGACAAGAAGAAGAAGAAGAAGAAGAAGAAGAAGAAGAAGAAGAAGAAGAAGAAGAAGAAGAAGAAGAAGAAGAAAAGACATCCCACTATCCCATTATCCCTGGGGGGGGGAGGTAATGGGATAGTGGGATATTTTTTCTTCGATGTAAAACGGAGGAGAAGAGGAGAGGTGAAGCAGACGGGGAGAGGAGGACAGGGGAGCGATAGGCTGTCCGTTTCACCAAACCGATGATGAGCTCCCAGGGAAGGAAGGGAAATAGGAAAAAATAAATAGGCTGAGATACACTGGAGGCTGTCGGCCAACCAAATGAATAGACGCCTGGAGACTGACGGTGTTTTGTTCCCCCGTGAGAAGTATTAGTCGCTGCAGTACGGTCACAATTTTTTTTTCCGGCCTGGGAATTATCGCTATAAATCACCGTCCTCTAGGCCCCCGTCCCCATGACAACAGCAAATAGCACTGGGGTGGGTGAATACATTTGAAAGCCTGTTTTGAATAAAAAAAATGAAGCCTAACATCAAACCGGATTGCCACAATAACGGCACTCACAATGACTCCCCTGGTTTCCTCGGTTACCCCCCGAGGATGAACATAGCCACCTCCCTTTAACGGTTTTGTCAGGGAGCGAGGCTAGCGGTGGTTTATGGTAAGTTTTATCAGCGCAATAGCAGCGTCCCGCCTCCCAGCAATCGCCTGGCTCAGTTCGAAAGTACCCCTCGTATAATATGTCATAATGCTCTGTCCTATCCTCTGGAATTGGCTGGGGCCCGGAGAGAGGCGGGGGTTGGGTTTGGGTGGGGTGGGCGGTGTTGGTGGGGGGAGGAGGGGGGGGGGACGGGGTACAGTGTATGGGGGGGGAAGGGCAGGGGCTGTAGGAGGGGCTTGGGGTATTTCTCCCCTATAGCCCGCGGGAGATGGGGACCGCAGAAAGGGCGGCCAGGTTAATGTAGTTGACCCAACCACAAAGCCCCCCCGAAGCACGGCCCGGAAAAACATGCTTCCAGGAAGAAAATTTAAAAAGTGTTCCAAGCGGGAGGACAGGAACGGGAAAAGGGGCTTGATTTATAGTCCCCTCCACACACACACACACACGCACACGCACACGCACACGCACACACATACACCACCAACACCCAGAGTTCAGCACCTGGACAGAGGCAGAGCAAGGCGAGGAACAAACAGTACAGCACAGCCCTATTGCCCTAGTCTCCTCCAGACACAGCTACTGCTACTGCTACTACTGCTTCTGCTTCTACCGCTGCTGCTAGCACTGCTGCTAGCACTGCTGCTAGCGCTGCGTCTGCTTCATCTACAGTTAGCTCACGTCCGACCAGGGGCTCCTGTCCTCCATTTTGGGGAGCCGGGGGAACCTCCCGCACTGGGTTATTGTTATTATTATTATTATATTATTATATTATTATATATTTCCTTTTTCCACGTGCATGGTGACAGGGGTGACTGAAACCATGTGAAATTATGAAATAAGGAACAACAACTGGAGCCAATTGTGTGTGTGTGTGTGTGTGTGTGTGTGTGTGTGTGTGTGTGTGTGTGTGTGTGTGTGTGTGTGTGTGTGTGTGTGTGTGTGTGTGTGTGTGTGTGTGTGTGTGTGTGTGTGTGTGTGTGTGTGTGTGTGTGTGTGTGTGTGTGTGATTCACTGTAGGGGAACATTACTGTTACCTGACCTACATTTTCTTGCACACTCGTCTGTTTTTTTGGTGGGGTGGGGGTGGGGAGAGGGGGGGTAATGTGGGTTAAGTGGCATGCCCCCATGGGTGCAGTCACAGGCTTGACTGATGCCGTATTTGAACAGACGGAGGATCAGTATTTGGTGTGTGTGTGTCTGTGTGTGTGACTCTGCGGGTGTTTCAATCAACCCCCGTCGCCGACGGAAACCAGTCGTCAGTTGTTATTACTGACTGTATTTACCTCGCCCAGCTCGTCCAATATTGTCCCATTTTGGGTTTGGCCATGAATCACATCAACGCACGCGCTCTCCCATAGCAGAAACAACATTTTGGGGGGGGGGGGTATTATTAGATTATTGTTTATTGTTGTTGAGTCAAAAGGCATCCAAATGCTGCTCAGCCATTTTCTGCAGTTGATTGTACTTTTATTAAAAATGTTTTGTGGCAAGCCATTTATAAACCATTTATTATTTTAGAAAAAAAAAAACGCAGAAAGAGTAGAAAATGTATTTTGCTGTAGGCTGTAAATCTACAGCCTACAAATAAGTAAATGCCAAAATGATCCATACTATATTTATCAAACCCCTGCCCTTGTAAATAATGGGCAAACTGTTCCAGTAGACGTTTTTTTCCCTCAAACAACGCAACAACGCTCCTCTCATCATTAAATTGAATTAAAGTAAAACATCTGACTTAATAAAAAGCTGTTTGTTTAGAGGAACAGTTAACAACCGGGCTATAATCCTATTCTTCTGAGTGATGAGACCAGCGAGTACAAGTACAACTCCGCTTGCTTGCGTTACGTTTCGCAAAAGCATTTTCCTCGAAGGTTATGAAGAAAGCGGATGGGGGAAAAACGAACTGTTTTCTTTGACGTTTTCTTTACCGTTTGTTCTGACAGTTTTTTCTTCTTCTTCTTCTTCTTCTTCTTCTTCTGCTTGACTTTCCTCGGCAGCGCGATCCGTGTCAGTCGGAAGGGATGGCACGTGCTCCTCAACTTCTGCTTCCACACGGCTCTGACCTTCGCCGTGTTTGCCGGTGGCATCAATCGAATCAAATACCCCATCATCTGCCAAGCGGTAAGTGCATTCCCTTTCCATTTTTCCTGATGTGTTGTACTTTTTTCTTTCTTTCTTTCTTTCTTTCTTTCTTTCTTTCTTTCTTCTTTCTTTCTTTCTTTCTTTCTTTCTTTCCTTCGGAAAATGGATCATGGATGTCTGTTTTCACTGTAGATGCCTGTAGCCCACAGCAAAGAACTGTGCTGCTAATGTGATTTTTTTTTCTTCTTTGCCCCATTTTTTACTCTCTGTTTTCTCCTTCCGCGCGTGCTTGTTGCTCCTGGTTGGACCTTTAAAATATTGATGGCATATACCCTTGTGGCCGAGGTTTTTTTTATTTTTTCCACCCGAGATGCATCTGCAGTCTTGATTGGGAGATGGTTGCCATAGCCACACACACACACACACACAGACACATACACACAGACACAGACACAGACCACACACACACCACACCACACACACACCACACACACACACACACACACCACCCACACACACCACGGGGGGGGGGGGGGGGGGGGAGAAAGACAATGTGCATATAATTGGCCAGGGTCATCGTATTGTGGTAGATACAGGGCTGTAATCTTGTCTTATGGCCTCTGCCACACGCTTTGTGTGCATCAAGTTAATGCTTTATAGTAGCTGCAGCTCGAGGAGCCTGCCCTCTCCTTCATTGATATCCTTGTTCAGAATGTAAGGACAAACACTGTGTTATTTCTAGGCACAGCCAGCGGGGACGGCTGGTAATGGTCCCATAGAGTATGGTCCCTTAACGTCTTTCTCTGTGAAACAAGAGTTTCTTATAGGCACCAAGTCTGTAGTCGTTCTGCCACTCTCTGCAGACAAAATATTCGATTCATCTTCTCAAAATGAAATGCTTGGTGAGATAAGTCATTGTTACCCAGGTGGTGTGCCGGAACCGTCAGGGGTGTTGTTACTAAGCTACAAAGGTAGCTTCCTCTCTATTTCTCTCTCTCTTGAAGCTCTCTCTCTTGACTCTCTCTCTCTCTCTCTCTCTCTCTCGCTCTCTCGCTCTCTCGCTCTCGCCCTCACTCTCTCAAGCCCAGGGCGAGCAAGCTATTGAGTGAATGAGTGAGCAAGCCAGCTAGACATGGTGGGATGTGGAAATTTATGAGGCTATGCTAGATTGGACATAAATGCTCTCCCGCATTTCGAAGTTTTGCTCTCTCTCCTCTCTCTCTCTCTCTCTCTCTCCTCTCCTCTCTCTCTCTCTCTCTCTCTCTATATATATATATTTACATAAATCCATAGAGAGAGTTGGAGATGCTGGAGTGTAGCGTGGCCCTCTCGGTGCTAACTGGGGCATGGGCTAATAGGCGGTGTCCCTTCATGAAAGGAAGCGTTGGGATATTAATGCGTGTGATGATCCGCGCATCGCGTGCATCAATGGGGTTTTGGCATTGATGTATACGAAAGAGTTCACGTCGGCCGAGAGAGCATAAGAACGAATGAAAAAGACAGAGTAGATAGAGAGAGAGAGAGAGAGAGAGAGAGATGGAGAGCCATAATAAAGGAACGGAGCGGGCCATTGTCCGCTTCTGGGAGATTGATAGCCGGAGCGGTTTGGGGACTTCACCCCTCTGCCCCTCCTCCCCCCCCGGAGGCCGCGGGCGGGAACACGGTACTCTCTTCTGTACACTCAGACACGACATGGGGCCTGGTTTACTGTATGTGGCTGGCCCAGGGACGGAGGCCTGATCCCAGTTCCCAAGCCTTTCGCTTCCACTTTCAAAGCCCTTCCTTAATTCTGTAACTCCCCACGCGCCCCCCCCTCCACCCTCCCCCCTCCCCCCATTCCTCTCCTCCTCCTCCTCCTCCTCCTCCTCCTCCTCCTCCTCCTCCTCCTCCTATAACCAAGAGTCAAGATTCTTGAGAGTCGAGATGTGTAACAAGTACAATGGAACGCTTACTCCCCATTCAGTCCCGCAGTATGCATTACAATAACTACAGCAAAGGTAAGACTACTAAACATAATTAAATAATACAAATATGCAAATTAAGATACAAATAACAAAAATACTAAATAGTTGTAAAAAAACAAGCAATAACAAAAATATCAAACAAACAAAGAACAATAACAACTGTCTTAAGTCGTACACACATGCAACAAGCGTTTTCATGGATGTACCGTGGTGCATTCTGGGAGGAAAGAGGGGCATGGGAGCGATGTTTCCTGTCACAAGCACTTTAGCCGTCCTCGCTGTGTCTAACTGGGCTGGTCGCTGAGCCCGTTGTGGCGTTGTGGCGCCCCCCCCCCCCCCCCGGGGCCTCGTGTCAAAAGGTAGCGTCCTTGTTGCCCGAATGCCCGTCTCTCATTCCGCACAGCGTGGACTTCGCCCCCCCTCGGGGCCCGGTGAATACCTCACAAGCAAGCTGCTCTGTGCACTGTGTGAGGGGTTTGGGACTGAGTCAGCTTGTGTAATTAGCCCTTAAAAGACAATTGATTGATAGATTAGATATATATTGATATATATACCCCCCCCCCCCCCCCCACGTGCTGCTGCGCCTCTGAGTGCCGGTTAGACAGCACCTGGTTCACGATGGTTTCAAAGCGATGACTTACCGATGCAAGGATCTAACCAATTGGCGCTGGGCCCATCCAGTGGCTCTCGCTGGTGTTTCTTTAGTCCTCCTGTGCTGCCACTTCCACTCCCCTGGGCTACTCTGCTTATTTAGCATATAACACACAGCTCTTTATCTCATTGTGTTCCCCCTGGGGGGGGGGGGGGGTGCTGTTGGCTGTTTGGTGCAGTCCTCCTACACCCAATCATCGTTTACAGGATAACTCTCAGACAATTTTGGACACCGGTCCAGATTGCCTGTGCCTCCACAGGGGGATTGAGGGGGGCCCCGCCAGACACAATTTGGGATAATTAAAGAGCCGCTGGAGGGAATGTGCGCTAATCCACACATATGGATTGGGCTGCATCACGCGCAGATTGTGCACACAGCAACACATGCACACAGACACGCACACGCACGTTGTGCAAGGATACGCCTGAGAGGAGACTTCAAGGGGCTCTCTGAAACTCCAGCTGTAGCAGATCTTGCAGCTGGTTAAATCCTCTCCCCCCCCCCCCCCCCCGTCCTCTTCCTGATCTTCCTCAATGTCCTTACAGTCATCCTTGCCTGCCTCCCCTCTCTGCTTCCCCCCCCCCCCTACCACCACCCACCCATCCTTATCACCCCTAACGTCCTCAACCCTCTCTCCCTATCTTTGTCTGACCGCTTCCCCCCTTTACGCTTTCCACTTCCATCTCTATGCATTTTCATGTACGCCCTCTCCTCGTCTCTGCCTCCCACTCTCCGTCTCTGTCTCCGTCCTCTCCATCCATCCATCTTCGTCGGCCCCGTCATGTCCGGTCCCCGTGTCGCGGGCCCCGTCCTCTTGCCAGCGGCGGCGTGTAACGCTGTCAGGGTAATAAATGATCACAACCCCTCACGCCCACACCTCTTTTGTGTTTCCGTTGTTTGACCTTCTCCCCGGCGCTCGGGAACACACACACACACACACACACACACACATAAGCGCGCACGTGTGGTCCGCTGTGCTGTGCGGCGACAGCATCATTAATTAACCTGAGAAGCGGTTAATTTTTGCGAACATGCAGAGGAGCGAGGCCAAGGTGACCTGGCTCCTCGCCGCCTGGCTCCCGCCGCCGCTCGAGATACTTGAGGATACTTGAGCTTTTTTTTGCCCCAGGGACGCCCGCTCGTACGCCGTCCGTGACACGCCGGGGCTAATGAAAAATGCCAGGCGAGGAAGAAAAGGTGTGTACCTGAGGTCATTTACATTTCACTCCGTCGAATCCATTCAGATCGTTTGGGGGGGGGGGGGGGGGCGGAGCAGCTCAGTGTAAGGTACCAATAGAGAGAGCTTCTTAAAAGGTCAATAGAATGAGAAGCATTTTGATGAGCATATTCATGATTCAAGATTCAAGATTCTTTATTTTTTTTGCCATTATGTAACAACTTGAGTGGAATGGAATGCTTAGTCCTTATTCCACGCCCGCATTCGGACTTTCAACAACAATACTTTATTACACTACACTCCCTACACTATACTCTGCTATACTATACTATAAACAAAAGCATCTCCTATATATACTTTATATATATATATATATATATATATATATATATATATATATATATATATATATATCAACACTATACTATAACATATAGTGATATAGAATTAGACTATTACTATTCTATAGAGATGATCACATTTGAACACTGCGAGAAATGGCGCCGCAATAGACAACAGCAATACCGTCTGTTATTGAACAAAAACTTCGGAAACATATAAACAAGCATACAGCCACCAGTACAAATCATTGACCCTACATCTATAGGAGCTTGGCATGCCATCACGAGGCTGGTTTCCTCCTCATTTCCTCCGGGCACAGACGGCGCCGGCCTTCGTGGACACAATTGCTTTTGCGGCCCTTAATGAGCGATAAGGCGCACGCGATGTTCCGCTCAGTCGCTGGACAGTTCTGATTTGTTCCACTGGTCCACGCCACGTACTTATGGATTTGGTGGGGGGGGGGGGGGAAAATCGTGCACATCGCCACGAAGACTTGGCTTTATGAAGATATTCCTGTCGAAGTGGGAAATCCATATTATATAGCAACATCCATTATTTGTATTGATTGGTCATCATTATCTGTGTCCATTTTAATGCATTCGAATCAAGCAATGCTGGATCGCTTCCGGGAAAGATCACCCACCATGGCGTTTCACTTCCGAGGAATGAGGATCTGTAGTTTTCTCACACTAGAAACACACTCGCCTAGGCATGTCACAATTTGAGGGTCGAGGAAGCAAGTAGAGAAACAAGAAGATCAAGGTCATAGGGGTACACACCTAGTAAGTAAGTAAGTAAGTAAGTAAGTAAGTGTCATTACTCCCATATCAATCAAATGTGAGTAATTGGCAGAGGTCCTATGCTGGTCCTATGCTGTTGAGGTACAAGGGGCAACTGTGGCCTTCCGAGCCACGGAGGGATGACACTCAGGAGGACAAGTGTCACGGTTACGGTGGTTGACAGGGGGCGTGGCCAAGCCACGTGCGCTGGCGGCGCACACACACACACCTGTCAGCAATTGCCGTGGCTGATTGCTAATCACCTCACCTGGGGTATATAGACCCTGGCTTCCCGTTACCCCGGGGTTAGGTCGTACGTCGTACTGTATGCATCGCCACGCCGATGTCCCGGAGATCCAGATTCATTGCCTATCCCGCGTCACCTGCCTGTCTCGCGTTACTCTCCTGTCCCGGACTACTCTCCAGTCTATATGAGCTCCCCGGTAATTATAATTACATGTCCAGTACCTGTCACTACTCCGACCTCCCGGGATCGAGACTTCTGGCTCGTCCCTGATCATCCGCCTGTCTGGTACCTGTCGCTACTCTGACCTCCCGGTATCCAGACTCCTCTCCCGTCCCGGACTACTCGCCGGTCTACTACCTGCCGGTACTCCACGGATCGACCTCCCGGTATCCAGACCCCTTGCCTGTCCCCGTTCACCCTTGTGTGTTGTGTTTGCTTTGAATAAAGCTTTACGTATAGCTCCACTGTGTCTTGGTCTGCGTTCTGGGTCCCACCGAACTATCCCACTCGTGACAAGAGGGTTAAAAATAGCTTTCTTCCTCCTCACTCTTCAATCCGTCCTCCATCCACAGATCCCTCTTTACACACTAATGCCTTGTCAGGGTCGCCGGGAACCTATTTAGCTGACAACATAGTAGCAGACACTCACACAACAATCACACGCCATGACGATTTTGCTTCCAAACCCAAGTCTATGCTACTGTTCCCCCCTTTCCTCTGTTCTGTCCCAAGAAACCATAGTTACCAAGCACAGTGGGAAGAATTTGAGTACATTGTAGTCTCGCAATGCAGTCTCGCTCGCAATCTTTAAGCATGAAAGCGCCACCCAGAACCATTGCTTATGGGAACAAGCTACAGGAGGAAGGCACGCTTCGGGGGAAGGCAATTTTTTATTTTCTCCTTAAGGACAAGATGTACTCCTTAGTTTATAGTCAGTTAATTATGGTTACCTGCCTGACAGTTAAAGTGTCAACTTTATCCATTGTGGCTTAAGTCATCAGCGAGTGACGAAGGTGGACTCACCTCAGTAGGCTTGGATGATATTCATAAAATCAATGAGCGTGATTGATGTTTGTATATTCAGTAACTCAATTGTTAATCTAATTACATTTTTAGCACTCACCTCCTGAATAGCAAGTCCAGGTTATAAGCAGTAGTACAGACACCTTTAGCTTACTGAGGGGAGGTGGCAAATCAATATTTTACATGTGATTTATACCCAAAGGGAACTGATTTGTTTTCAGGTGAAATTTCACCTAAAATGTCGTACTGTATTTTTTATAACAACCCGTGGGCAGTTTCACTTCATTGCATTCATATCAGTTTATTGGCATGTTCCATTTCAAGAGCCTAGCCCTCGGTGGAAGGATAAGTAATGCTACTTTATTCATCCCCAAAGGCAAGCTTTGCGGGGGGAACCTACTTTTCAAGAACTCCCTGCACTTAATCCAGTGAAACGAGCGAACAGGGGGTCCAGTGCACAGTCTGCCCCCTAGAGGTTAGAGAAAGATTAATGCGTCTTTAAGTATCTTGCACATATTAAACAAGCACCGCTCCCAGCATGCTGGCCGACAACATCGCTATCCGCTGGCCCTGTCCCAGGACTATGAGCCTCCAATCATCTCGTTCAGACAGTGGAGCCGCCGTAAGCGTGTTTGGCGAGGTACACACCGAAATCCTTTTCCGAGGTACACACCAAAATCCTTTCTTTTGCAATGAGTGTTGAATGTTGAGTTGTTTTCATCGACAAATATAAAATAACCCAATAAACACGGGCGGGTGTGGCGAACGACTCGTCTTCCGTTGAGGTAATGGCCTAATCCAAGATCATCTTTTCTCTGCTGGCACTTTTGG
The DNA here is from genome assembly GCA_027704905.1 of Muraenolepis orangiensis. Lineage (NCBI taxonomy): Eukaryota > Metazoa > Chordata > Actinopteri > Gadiformes > Muraenolepididae > Muraenolepis > Muraenolepis orangiensis. Next base: position 16,030,435 of record CM051018.1, read on the forward strand.
TCATTTAGTTCATTTTTGGCTTTCAGGAGGGACATAATGTGGACTGTAAATCAGTGATTGACTCACCTGAGCATTTAATCTCTCTCTCTCTCTCTCCCTCTCTCTCTCTCCCTCTCCCTCTCCCTCCCTCTCTCTCTCTCTCTCTCTCTCTCTTACTCCACCTCTGTAACTATAAAACAAGACACACATCTGGACTCTTTCCAGGCATTGCAGACCGGAGAGAATGATCCGATTCGATGGCGCCTGTTAGTTGCTCAGAATAGTAACAACGTTGACGGGTTGTAATTCTATCTGCGTTTTTTGCCGCAGTAAATATTCCCGCAGTTTGAGTCTAACCACCTCACTAAAAGTATTAAAAAAGTCAGACCCCCAATCTTACACCCCCCCCCCCCCCCCCGCCCCCCCTTAGCTTCTCAGTCAAACACAAGTCATGAATGTTAAAACGACAATGCAGTATGACAAATGGAAACAGGCCTGCTTCACGTCATGGGTATGAAGTGTATACGGGTACATGCTGTACTGCCATTCATATTGTCATTTGGTATGCGTCCCCCACGCGCCGTGCCCTCCAACCTGACAGACATAGCAAAGGCTCCACATGCTTCAGGGTCAACTACAGTGGTTTGCGCTGATCCCAGAGAAGCCCTGCTTTTCACCTTGACACAGTTCAACTTTTTAGAATTGTATTCTTTACTTTAGTCTTCCTTCCCATTTGAGTGGATTTTATTGAAGAAGAGCATGGCTGGGGGAAGATCATGAGGCGTGAAACGATGAATAATATGACAAATATACAGCTCCACCGCTACACCCTTGGAGTGACATTGGTCGCGCCGGCGCCGGCGCCAGCGGAGCATGTGGTAAACTTCTCCTCGCTCTGTCGACGACGAGCACCGTCAAAGTCGGACGCGTGTCGGCGCTGTCGATGGAGGACAGATGGCGGGACAAACAAACAACAAACAAAACCCCCAAAAATATAGAGGACGGGGCTCCCGAGAGTCACTGTTGTCTACATGTCAACAGTCTCAGAGGGCCCTCACAACGGATGCATTCCACATTAGATCTGGTGGCACCTTTGACCCCGACACTGGGATCATGGAATGTGTTAAAGGTCATAACACATCCATGGGTCATGGATGTGTTTCACTAGAATGTTAGCGTCTCTGTTATGAATATGTTTAAGAATTTATATTTGCTGTTCTGGGATCACTTTGTCTGGACATTTGCCCCTATTTGTGTTGTTTATTAGACTTAAATGATTAATCATTGAATAATAACAATCATAATACTAAATAAAAAGCCTAAAAACATCCATGAGGTGTCACCAATACACCAGTGTGTGAGTGATTGGCCGGAAGTCACATGGTAATTGATCTCGTTCTCGGTGTGTGTTGTTCCCAGGTGGGCGTGGTGCTCCACTACTCAACCCTCTCCACCATGCTGTGGCTGGGGGTGACGGCCAGGAACATCTACACGCAGGTGACCAAGAAGCCCCCCCAGAGCCAGGACGGGGACCCCCCCCCCACACGCCCCAGGCAGCCCCTGCTTAGGTAAGCCCAGTGGTCCTAAAGACCACACACACACACACACACACACACACACACACACACACACACACACACACACACACACACACACACACACACACACACACACACACACACACACACACACACACACACACACATCTTGACTCACATCACCATAACCCTGATCCTTCATAACTGGTGCTAGATGGTGTGTGTGTGTGTGTGTGTGTGTGTGTGTGTGTGTGTGTGTGTGTGTGTGTGTGTGTGTGTGTGTGTGTGTGTGTGTGTGTGTGTGTGTGTGTGTGTGTGTGTGTGTGTGTGTGTGTGTGTGTGTGTGTGTGTGTGCGCGCGCGCGCATGTGCGTGTGTGAGCAGTCACACACTTGTGTGTGTGTGCGTGCACGCTTTAACTGTATCCCATTCAACAGCACAGTGTTTAGCACAGTGTTAAACACAGCTTGCTCTGTTTATTTCCGGAGGTCAAGGACTGCGCACAGCATGAATCTACTCTTTTTGCCAGGATAACCCTGGTGCTTATTCTCGGGTGGGGGTGGGGTAAGAACACATGTTGTACCAGCTATAGCTTGTATGTCGCAACGTTGAGGACATCAAAAATGTCCCAGTCCGCCCTTGATCCTGGCAGTCTCGCTAGTGGATGATTTTCAGCCCATCACGCCCCCTTATGGAGATTTTTTCTTCCATTAAATCTGCAACATGTCCCCTTGATATTGTCCGCTCTGCTCCCCTGAAGGATGTCTTTGACGTATTCCGGTCCCAGCATCTTCTGTACAATCAACAGCTCTCTGGCCGCTGATACCGTTCCAATCGGCCGCAAGCACCCAGTGGTCGCCTTGCCGTAACAGTAACAGACCAATCTCTACTTCCTCTAAACTTCCATTCCTGTCAAAGATTATTGGAAACGGTCATTCTCTGTCAATTGCTGCCATACTTACACCAAAATAACACCTTGGAAAGATTTCAGTCAGGTTTTAGGGCCTAGCATGGGACAGACTGTCTGCCTTGTTGAAAGTGTCCAATGACCGGCTCCTCTCTATCGACTCCGGTTAGCCTGAAATCAGACAGAATTGTCAACTCGTTACCCTCCATTTCCATCTTCAGTCTGACATTGCCTCCACTCTAACCAATTTCCGTGGGGAAGGAGGATTCGATTTCCCCTTACCAATCACCAGAGACCAGCGTATCCGCCTGAATCTAACATCATTTTTTTGTCGACACTGGCAAGTTGGTAGACGAGACTTTTCCCAAATCCATTTGGGAGAAAAACATGCAAATAAAATCTCCCCTTTGAATAAATGCCTTCAAAGCAGAGTGCTGTTGGGATTTCAAATGATTTGCTCTTTTAATAGATTATCAACAGCCTTGATAGCAATGTGTAGTTTGACTATGGCTGTCTCCATTGTTGTTATTACTCATCCTTAGTCCATCTCACAGTTTGACGTTGCTTGACAGCGGCGCTAGTCCCGCACATGGCACTGATTGGGTGGCACCCCCCCCCCCCCCCCCCCTCTCTCTCCGCAGTGGCCATTGGATCGATCACTTTTTGAATTGGAAAAAATTACTGTTTTATGTCACGATGCCAGACCTGAATCAGTCTGGAGTGGGCGTGTTCAAAGGTCTGGACCCAGGCAAGACCCCAGTGGCTGTGCTGTCCTGATACTTCCTTGACCTCAGTGCAGTGTTCCATACAGTGGATCACAACATTTGAATTGACCTTCTCCAGTACACTCCAGTTGGTGTTGGTGGCAATGCCTTGACCTAGATCAGGGGTTCCCAAACTTTTCAGCCCGCGACCCCCAAAAATAACAGTGCCAGAGACTGGCGACCCCCCACTATCACCTGAACCACTGAAACATAAAAATAAACGTGTGCACAGGACGCACACACTCGTAGGCGTATCCAAACACGCACATAACGACAACACAAAAGAACAGATCAGATGTTCACGATCGCGAATATCGCGAAGTCCAAGGGGGGTGATGGCGAACATCATGAAGCGCGCGGGGGGGGGAATATAGTCTGTCGCGCAAGGGGGGGATATAGTCTGTCGTCCTCGGGGGCCCCCTTCCAGCTCGGGGCCCCAGGCAATTGCCTACTTTGCCTACACTGTTGCGACGCCCCTAGACTTGATGCTTGTGTTTTCACCTTGCAATGACATGTTAAGTCCGTTCAGTCTGTCAAATATGCAATACAGAAATGCCAGCCTTGTTCACCGGTCAGGGTCAGTCAGGTGGTCAGCGAGCTGGGACCCATGCTCCATCAGAAATAAGCGCACCTCGTCCCGCTGTCCATACAGGCGGCTGAGAACATCTCCCTGTGAAAGCCATCTGACTTCTGTGTGGAACAGCAGGCCTGATGCTCCGATCCCAGTTCGTTGCAGAGACTGGCGAACAGCCTGGTATTGAGTGGACGTGATTTTATGTAGTTGGCAATTGTTATCACCGTCTCAAGAACACTTTTAAGCTCTGGGGCTCCTGGACCATGTCCGTGATGCGCCAGGATATAGTCCTGTCAGACAGCGGCACTGCTTCCAGCTCCCGCCCCTGTTTATCCCCATGCATTGTCCTACACATAGCACCTGTTTATCCCCATGCATTGTCCTACACATAGCACCTGTTTATCCCCATTGTCCTACACATAGCACCTGTTTATCCCCATGCATTGTCCTACACATAGCACCTGTTTATCCCCATTGTCCTACACATAGCTCCTGTTTATCCCCATGCATTGTCCTACACATAGCACCTGTTTATCCCCATGCATTGTCCTACACATAGCGATAGCAGCAGGTTTAATTAGGGTTTCCCCATTGTGTGGCTTTTTTTCAGCTGCAAATGATACTGTCCTGAATCTGTCGGAATCAGAATTCCTTTATTTGTCATCCTTACATATTAAACAGACTTACATAATAAAAAGATCTATGCACACGTTATTATTATTAATAATAATAATAATAATAATAATAATAATAATACAAATTAAACAAAAAAAATTAAAGAAAAAAAAGAAAGAAAAAGAAAAGAAACACCATGGGTCACATCAAGAGGATTCTGAAATCATCATCAGCGATCCCCAATTTGGGAACCCCTGACCTAGATAACACCCGACCTCGGCAATACACGTTTCTCCATCAACAAGAGAATTATTCCTCTTCCATAGCTAGTCTCTCATGTGGGGTCCCACAAGGCTCCATCCTAGGTCAGATAATGTTCTCTTTTTACATGCTTCCCCTTGGTCAAAGCATTCAAAAGTACTAAACATTCCCTTCCATTGCTATGCAGGCATGAATTTTTATGAAACCAAAGAACTGGTGTGATCTAAGTCTCATGGACTACCTCCAAGTCTGAAAAAACCCTGACTCCATCAAATGATGGAGGGATGAGCAACAGCTTTGGCAACCTGTCCACCCTTATTAAACCCCATGTCAAAAGCCTTGGTTTGATATTTGACTCTGTCCTTAAGTTTGAGATGCAGGTCAATGCCCTAAGAAAAGCCAGTTTCATCCAGCAAATTTGATCTCGTTGAATGATCTTGAAAAGGTCATCCGTGCATCCATTTCCTCCCGCCTAAACTATTGCAATTCCCTGTATACTGGGATTAGTCAGTCATCCTTGTCCCGGCTGCAACTGATCCAGAACGCCTGCTGCCAGCCTCCTCATGGTTACTCGGAAGAGAGACCATATTAGCCCTATTCTAGACTCTCTCCATCGAGCCTGTAGTGTGGTTCAGAATGGATTCCAAGGTGCTCCTGTTTGTCTGTAAATCCCTGAATGGGCAGGCCCCCCTCTTATATCAGGGACCGCTTAACCCCTTATTCCACCTCCAGGTCCCTCAGGTCCTCTCGTGGCTGTCCCCTGATTTAAACTTAAGCTCAGAGGTGACAGAGCGCCTTTGCTGTTGCAGACCCTAGATTGTGGAATAGCAACTCCCTCTCTCAGTCAGATCTTTTCCCCGCCATTGATTGCTTAAGGCTCAAAACGTGCTTTTGGTCATTAGCGACTAGATGCTCCTGGTGGGGTTTGGTGTGTGTCTATGCTTGTGTGTATTGATGCTTGTGTGGGTGTATTTGTTTTTTAGTCTCATTATCTCTTTGGTCACTGTGTGTTGTTCTTAAATGTGCGTTAAAAATACATTTGACTTGCATTGACTATGGTAGGATCATAGAAGTATAGATGTTTTTATCAAGGCATGACTTCCCACTTGCTTTTTCTTTGAAGCTGGGATCATTTGATGTATTGAAACTAGAACACGGGGAACACAGAGGGGTCGGGGTTGATTTGCTTTCCTTCTTAAATTGCTCCACAACGGGAACATAATATGTCTTGCGTTGTCTTACATACGAATGCTTTTCTATTTCCTCAGTGTAATTAGTGTCAAAAGCAATGCAATTTTTTTAGTCTGCTTATTGCCAGTTTATTTATTGCCATTAGTTTGCTGTGTTGCTGTCGGTGGCTCCCACAACGAGCCCTGCACTCAGGTGACTTATTGGTGGCTTTATCCGCAGAGACATTCTCTGGGCTCGTTTACCTCGGTCTGTGTTGCCGTGTTGACGTTAATGTCAGACCTTTCCCTGTGCAGCCCGTTCTTGGCTCCATTTCCTTGAGCGAACAGTGTCACTTGGAGTGCTGTGAACATGAGTGGGGTGGATGCTCAAGGCGGGATTGGGTGGAGATGGGATGGGGGATGGGTATAGAGAGAGGGTGGGGGGGGGGGGGGGGAATCGCATTAGTCGGTGTAATTCCTGAACCAAAGTCTCATTCACTTTTGGATCGTCTCACTCGCCGACAGAGGTGACATTCAAGGTTGAGGACGCTGCTTAGCAACGGCCGCGACCACGGTCCAGGGAGCCCTCATGGATGCTGACTAGCATCTGCCTAGGGTATATATATATATATATATATATATATATATATATATATATATATATATATCTTTCTATGTCAATATGTAAATGTGTTTTTTTAATTAAAGTCAAGCCTGACGTGAATGCATGCTGGCGATGCTTATCAGGAGCACCTTGGCTTATCGTCACCCTCCTCGGCACCCGCCCCCGGCGAGCGTGTGTGGTGCATCTGTGTGTGGTGCATCTGTGTGTGTGTGTGTGTGTGTGTGTGTGTGTGTGTGTGTGTGTGTGTGTGTGTGTGTGTGTGTGTGTGTGTGTGTGTGTGTGTGTGTGTGTGTGTGTGTGTGTGTGTGTGTGTGTGTGTGTGTGTGTGTGTGTCCTTATGAAAACAGATGAGATTCCGAGGAAGCACTGACAGCGAGCGCAGGCAGCTGATGGGCTGCTGTCGACAACACCTTCCAATGTTGCTGCAAATGTGACCGCACCATTTGCTGTTGTTGTTGTTGTTGTTGTTGTTGCTGTTGTTGTTGTTGTGGTTGTCGTCGTTGCTGTTTCATTTAATTCATTGACATCGCCTCTAATTCCCTTATACATTCGGCAAGCGTTTACAAGCCAAGGTTATTCGTCATTATTATGCTGCAAGTAGACAGGCGTCTTTCACACAAGGAGCCACGCCAGCGGAGCTTGCTGAGGTGTCTGCGGCGTGCATCTCATTCCTCTCTTAATTGAGTTGGGTTCTGCCAAGCCGCCTGTGTTGCTCATACTGTATGGTATGGTATAATGCGGATCTTCATTCAAACAGATACATACACACTTACATACACACGGAGCACATACACACGTGAATACTAGTAATATGATGATACATATACTGCAGTGTGTGTATATGTTGATGAGATATGTCCGAAGCTGCGTTTTGCCCGGGGGGAGGCAACATTGGGGTCGGTTTATGATTGACTGTTGGGCCAGTGCGATGGCGTGGGGGAAGGGGGGAGGGGAGGGGAGGGGAGGGGCTGTGTGTGTGTGTGTGTGTGTGTGTGTGTGTGTGTGTGTGTGTGTGTGTGTGTGTGTGTGTGTGTGTGTGTGTGTGTGTGTGTGTGTGTGTGTGTGTGTGTGTGTGTGTGTGTGTGTGTGTGTGTGTGTGTGTGTGTGTGTGTGCGTGCTGTGCGTGCGCGCGCGCTGTACCGGTGCTCAGGGATGTGAACTGCCTGGAGAAGAGGGTGAGGTCAAGTACGCCGTGCTTATCGGTTGGAAATCTATTTATTTGAAGCCGTAAAGAAGAAGAAAAAAAAACAGGATCTTTCTTTCTGTCCATTTTTCAATTGGATCGCTGACAATGACTTCTGGCGCGGGAGTGAGTAATTGTGAAGGGGTTTGTTGTGTGGCTGCCTTGAAGGAATACGTCAACCGGGTGACAGGGGACTTTTCCTCATCTTCTCCATATCTCTCCCCCCTCCAGGTGAAAGGCTTCAGGTTTTAGAGCATCAGTTCCCCCCCCCCCCCTCTCCCCCTCTGTACGAAGCCCTCTTCCCCCCCCCCCCTCCCTGGCACATATGGATTGGGTGGAGGAGGAGGAGGAGGAGGAGGAGGAGGAGGAGCATAACTGGTCATGTGACGCCAGAGAGAATAAGATAATGTGTGTGTGGGTCTGCTGCGTTTCAGGCAGACAGAGGAGGGGTAGGGGCGAGGGGGGGGTGGGGGGGGCTATGCGACAGTCCGGTCACAGTGATTGACTGTAATGCCCGCCGTCAGACGGCCTCACGCATCGAGACAGCAGGAGACAAATCAATTTCTCCTCTGCTCAAAATCACTCCCGCCTCCCACTCCACCCACCCCCACCCCAACCGCCCCCATCGTCTTCAAAACCCCTCCCACCGCCTCAACCTCAACATCCACACACACCCACACCACACACACACACACACCCACACACACACACCCACACACACACACACACACACACACACACACTCCTTCAAACAGCCACAACAACCCCACCCCGGAAACGGCCCTCCGTCAGCTACGTGACGAAGGTATATTGGCCTGTCAGCCGAATAAAGCAATCTGGCCCGTCTCGGCGACCCCCTTGGCCTGAAATCTCCCGAGTTGTATTGAACCAGGAGATTTGAGCACCTCCACTCATCCGATTAACTCGCTGTCACAACCCTCTACCCCCCCCCCCGCCCCCCCGCCCTGAAAGCTGAAGCGTACCCGACGTCTGAGTGCGATATTTCACTTTCCATACAAAACGTTTCCCCATCCTTTTTTTTTTCCCGGCAAAACCGAGCGGGGACTGTAGCCCGCCGGAGCGCTCCACTCTTTAGGATATTAGCTTGTATTAGCTCGGTCGCGGCCCCCACCACCAGCGCTATATACGCTCCCTTGTAGTCGATACTGATTGCTGCAATAATGCCGAACATGTTCAGCGATACTATTTAGTGCTATATAAGTGCTGCGGGCCGGGCTAAGTAACCCCAGCCCTTCCACAAACAAAGAGTCCCTTGCCATGATGTAATGGCGTGGTGTCGAGACTCAGAGTCCCTAGATTCAGAGTTATGGGCGTTATTAGAAACAACTGTGTGTGTGTGTGTGTGTGTGTGTGTGTGTGTGTGTGTGTGTGTGTGTGTGTGTGTGTGTGTGTGTGTGTGTGTGTGTGTGTGTGTGTGTGTGTGTGTGTGTGTGTGTGTGTGTGTGTGTGTGTGTGTGTGTGTGTGTGTGTGTGTGTGTGTGTGGTTGATGGCACCGGTTCAAGCAGCCTCACCTGCCCCGAGTCAGACAGATTTGACTCGGAGTGAGGCTGCACACCTGTGGGTCATTGGTAATCAAAGGCCCTCAGGTTAAACCAGCCACCAACAAACCACACACACACACACACACTCACTCCATCAGGGAGAGCTTGTGTGTACCATCTGCTCCGCTTGTTTACCACTACAAACATTACAATAAACTGGATTACTCAGCGTACTCTGTGTCCTTGCCGTCGGGGGAAAAAAAGCCCAAAGTAGCCGCTTTGGTAGCTTTTTAGTGGCATGTGTAGAGACTGCCACACCATGTTCTAGTATTTAGTGTTTTACTTAAAAGTTTAACAATGTGTTTAAAGGGATCTCAAACTGTTTAAACGCAGCAACAACAACCGCAAAAAACAATGGAGCAGAATGAAAAATGCTGGCTTGATTGCATTTTTTGGTTTAACCTGAAAAAAAAAAGAAACATTTATTTCTCTAATTCAATGCAATGAGTGAGAGTGTTTCAGCAGCTTATTGGCACCTGTTGACAGAGCTGAGAACCACAGAGTTTAATAGCAGGCAGCCCCTGAGCTGACTACAATGACTAATCCAATTAGTGTACTCAAGTGTTGTTTTTTTCAAAATGTCAAGAGGGCACAGCCCTGCCACCGTGGTCTGTGTTATGGTTGTGTGGCTGCATGCTGCTTCTAGCGCGAAAAGGCCAAATGCACTGTTGTGCCTTTGCCCTTTTAATGCTATTGACGAAAGGGAACAACTATTAGTGAATTGCGGCAACGCGTTTAATGGAAAACCTCATGAAAAACATGACATTAAAGGCGCCAATCTCCACACGGACTGAATGAAAGCGCAATTAAGCCATTACCATCTGCCCGATTAGGCTATAAAATGTTAAAACTCAGTGAACCTGGCATTGTTTTTTCTCTCTTTGCGGTATATTACTATACCATGTGTTTGCACAATTACGAATCACTCGTAAACTGTAGCAGTTTGGCACTACTTCAACTATATGCCTCCGTCCGTCCCACATAGGACCATATACACCCTGTACCTAGCCCGTAAACCAACACTGTACAGAGACTTGAGGAGAGGGGAGGGAAGGAGTGGAGCCACCATGTAGCGACTAGCTTCCAGCTAAAAGGCACTTCAGGGCCTATTTATATTGGATGCTTGCTACTGCTAAACTCGGTTTCCAAGAAAATACCAAATAAAGCCCAGCTCTGCATATCCTTGGTGCCAAGGCTGGTGGGGACAGAAGTTTCCTCTTTAGTGGAGTGGCTAAGCGCAGCGGCGGTGCTAGCGCTCGTGCGTACGCTAGCTAGCCTCCGCTGGGCGTGGGGGCCCTGTGGTGCACTGTGGGTAAGTGACGGTTGGCAGTGTGTAGATGTAAGGGGTTGTGTAGGATCACGGAGCTCGTGGGGGTGGTGGTGGTGGTGGTGGTGGGGTTTGGGGTGGGGATGGTGAGCTGCGTGTTGCTTAACACATGGGCCTGGCTCTCCCTATTTACGCCGTCTGTCTGACAGGTGGGTAAATGGGTTTTCCACCGGAGGAGGTTTCCCCCAGGATGGTGAAACCCACCCACCCACACCCTTCCGCCGCTGCATTCAGAGACGGTGACAGCCCTCTCCCCCCCCCCCCCCCTCTCCACCCCCTTCCCCCCTTCCCTCGTTCCTCTCCCCCCACCAGACCAGACACACGCCTTGATTGTAATTGAATTTCAGGAAACAGGGCGTGTTCTTTGTGTGACGGGGAGGAGATGAGCAGAGAGAGAGAGAGAGAGAGAGAGAGAGAGAGAGAGAGAGAGAGAGAGAGAGAGAGAGAGAGAGAGAGAGAGAGAGAGAGAGAGAGAGAGAGAGAGAGAGAGAGAGAGAGAGAGAGAGAGAGAGAGAGAGAGAGAGAGAGAGAGAGCGTGCGAGCGTGAGCGGGGGGTAGGGCAGGAGAGAGAGAGAAAGAGAGAGAGAGAGAGGGGGGCAGGGAGAGAGAGAGGGGGCGGGGCAGGGAGAGAGAGAGAATGTGAGATTAAGAGAGAGAGAGACAGAGACAGAAGAAGATGGAGTGTTGGAAAAGGTTAGCATGCTGACAGAGCATGAGAGAGAGAGAGAGAGAGAGAGAGAGAGAGAGAGAGAGAGAGAGAGAGGAGAGAGAGAGAGAGAGAGAGAGAGAGAGAGAGAGAGAGAGGAGAGAGAGAGAGAGAGAGGAGAGAGAGAGAGAGAGAGAGGGGGGGGGGGGCAGAGAGACATTGTGAGAAAGAGATATAGACACAGTATAGATAGCAGATTATTGCTGCAGCTGTTGTTTAAGAATTCCATGAACACTCACACTTCACACCCACCACACACACACACCACACACACACCACACACGCACACACACAGGTAGATATCATCTTATAAATCTACAGGAATGTTTGCTTCCTGTAGTGGTTGGTCGCAAATGCAACGCCTACAGTATACTAAGCACTAAAGGGTAAGCAAGTGTACGCAGGATGACCTAAAGCACTATCTCCACCCCAGACCTAGCCTTAATGGAACTGTAGCTCTCCATGACTCTGCCCATGCAGCTTCAATTATCCTTCCACAGATATATGGGGCGATTCTCTCTCTCTCTCTCTCTCTCTCTCTCTCTCGCTCTCGCTCTCTTTCTCTCTCTCTCTCTCTCTCCCCCCAACCTCCATTTTGCTCCCTGTTGACTTTACTTACTGTTACAGTAATAACACACATGAATATCTTTCGGAAGTGTACTCCTATTTAAATGTATTTTTCCCTCTCTCTCCCTCTCCAACCTCTCTCTGTCCAACCTCTTTGTTCAACATCTCTCTCCCACTCTCCCTGCCATCTCTCTCTCTCTCTCTCTCTCTCTCTCTCTCTCTCTCACTCTCTCTCACTCTCACTCTCACTCTCTCTCCCACTCTCCCTGCCCTCTCTCTCTCTCTCTCTAGGTTTTATTTGGTCAGCGGTGGGGTGCCCCTCATCATCTGCGGGGTCACGGCAGCTGTCAATATAGACAACTATGGCAGCGGGGAGCAGGCTCCATAGTAAGTCCAGCGTTTACCTGCCGTTCTCAAGGTCAAACCGTTCCCAAGGTCAAACCGCTCCCACGACCCCCTGCTTTCTCCACTGCTACACGCAGCCCCATAGAGACATGACCTTGTTTGCTCTGCCTCTGGTTTTTCCTCAATAAACCTTATTCTAAATCAAAATTGTACTAAAAACTACTAGATAGGTATGTATGTGTTTCTGTAGATACCCACTAGGTACACGTTTTGTTGTAATTTGCCAGTTGAATGATGAACAACTAGTGTAGCTTCCCGGGGGAAGGATAGTCTGCGTGGCTTGTTTACATTGGGTATAGCATGGTATCAGATAAGATGTTGGTGTTTAATCCCAGATACTGAACTAGTAATCATACAGTTGGGAGCATGTGGAGCATTTCTGTTGAATAGCTCTTTGTCTCATTGTTAATCTTGCTGTTTGTTTGTCTGTGTGTGTGTGTGTGTGTGTGTGTGTGTGTGTGTGTGTGTGTGTGTGTGTGTGTGCGTGCGTGCGTGTGTGTGCGTGTGTGTGTGTGTGTCTGCCATCCACAGCTGCTGGATGGCCTGGGAGCCCAGCCTGGGCGCCTTCTTCGGCCCCGTGAGCTTCATCGTCCTGGTGACGTGCGTCTATTTCCTGTGCACCTTCGTGGCGCTCCGCCAGCACCCCGAGAGGAAGTACGAGCTCAAGCGGCTGACGGAGGAGCAGCGGCGGCTGGCCGCCGTCGACGTGCCCGCCCACTGCCACCAGGGGGCGGAGCCGGGGGCGCCGGGCGGCCCGCTGGCCGTGCCCGGCGGGGGTCACTGTCCCGCCGGCTGCCCCGGCGTCCCCATCGACCCGGCGCTGCTGGCCAACGAGCACTCCTTCAAGGCTCAGCTCCGGGCCGCCGCCTTCACCCTCTTCCTCTTTCTGGCCACCTGGACCTTCGGGGCGCTGGCCGTGTCCCAGGGCCACTTCCTGGACATGATCTTCAGCTGCCTGTACGGCGCCTTCTCCGTCACCCTGGGCCTCTTCATCCTCATCCACCACTGCGCCAAGCGCGACGACGTCTGGCACTGCTGGTGCTCCTGCTGCCCCGGGCGGCGGGCCGACGGAGGAGGAGGAGGCGCCGACCGGGGGTCGTGCGGCCAGGCCCGGCCCAAGGTCAACGTGAACGGCGACACCCCGGGCCACGCCCATAAACACTGTCACCACGACTCGCCGTGCCCGGGCAAGGCCCTGCTGGGCTGCGGCCGCTGTCCGCACGCCGGGCCGCCTGGGGCCCAGAGTCACCACGTGGCGTGTCTGGCCCCCGTGGCGCCCTGCTGCGCCGCGCTGCACGGCCAGCAGCTGATGGAGGAGGAGCCGGGGCCCGCGCACGTGCTGCTGCACGCCGACCCAGAGGGCTACCGGCCGGGCATCCACCTGCACCCCTGCCTCAAGAGCGGCTCCAGGACTAAGGGCCGGCCGTTCGGCGGCCAACGGGCCGGGGGCGGCGCGCCCGGCGACAAGGAGTACGCGTACCACATTCCCTCCAGCGTGGACGGGGGCAGCGTGCACAGCTCGCACACGGACAGTCCCCACAGCACACACGAGCGCCATGTGCACGTCACCTGCCCCCACCTGGCCCCAGAGGGCCACCACCCGGAGGGGCAGCACACGTGCCACGCCGCCACCGCCGCCTCGCCGCTGGAGGCGCTGTCGTGCCACAACCCCTGCCACCGGCACATCTGCTGCGCCAAGGCTGACCTTTTCCCCGCCCTGTGCCACGCCGAGGCGGGTGACGCCGCCGGCACTTTCCTGTGCGGCTGCGGCAAGATGGCGGAGGAGGACCTATTGCCGCCGCCGGCGACGCACCAGCACCAGCACCTGGAGATGCACGTGCCGTGCAGACAGTCCTTCCCCCAGAACCCCCCCAACCACCAGAACGGCATTCTGAAGGGCGGGGGGCTGCAGGAGGGGCTGCTGTTCGCCTCGGACGGCACCGGCAATATACGCACCGGGCCCTGGAAGAACGAGACCACCGTGTAGCGCCGGGGGGGAGAGACGGACGGCCGCCCCTGGTCCAATTCATCCCCCGTCATTCTTCCCTCCCCTCCCCCCCCCCCCCCCCCTCCCCCCCCGCCCCCCAAAAAAAAATAAGATGAAAAAAGAGATGAGACCTCCCATCCAATCCAACCCAACCCTTTCTTCCTTCCTTTAGGATTAAAATCTTAACTGAATCATGTTACACACGGTCGAGGTTCAAAGTGGGATTTATTTTCATCGCCACGTCACTCTGTCTCACGTTTTGTCCTGTTTTACTGTATAGAGATATGGCGTCTTACGTTTTTCGGGCTCCCGACACACAAAAAAACCCAGGACAAAAAGCTCCTCCTTTTAAGAATAATTTGTAAAAATGTGTGTGTCCACATCATGCCATGAGGTGTTATCGAGGGAGTGTTTGCCCACCTCATCATGCTACGGATATATATAGATATATATATATATATATTAATATATACATACAGAAAATGAGTGGTCGACGCGTATGAACATGTGTGTTAGTGCTCAAAAAAGCAAAACGCTGCAAGATTGCGGTTTTTTTCTGAACTTTAGATCCGAATCCATCGACTGTAGTCTGTACCCATTCAGAGCTCCAGAAGAAGGCAGCGTGGCGTCCATGTTTTAGACAACTAAACCAGCAATTTTCAAACACCACTATTCTACATTGTGAAAATTAAACGCAAATGGTAAAAAAAAAAAAACAACTTAAAAAAAATCCCGAGAAGCACTCACTCCTCCAGGTTGATTGTGATGTCTGTATGATGTTATTTTTTTAAAGAGAATTAAATTACAGTATCAATGACGGGCAGGGTTGGTTCCATTCCACATCAGGAGAACTAATTATATGTCATTATACTGCTGTGTTTATTTCTACACTGTGCAAAAATAGAGCCAGGTCTTCTTCACACAGCGAGTCAATCGCCAATCCCCAAACTGTTTTGCCGTTTTTTTTTCCCTTTGTTTTTCTCTTCCACTCGAATCATGCAAGCCACTAGACATTGTAAATCAATATTTGATGAATTGTCAATCATGACCGGCTGCCGAAGCTATATTTGTAAAAGGCGACACTTAACAGTTTTACAATAAAAGTGTTATTATCAGTGTGCAAAAAAAACTAAAGGAAAAAAGTAACTAGCCAAACTAGACGTCATCGTGAATGGCAACAGATTACATTGTTTTCTCACTTTCTGATCAAATTTGAAAACATTGACCAAATATTTAAAACAACATTAACTTATGGAAGACTCAGCCCAAAAAATGCAGTCAGTTCTTTTTTTATATATATATTTATACATATATATATATGTATATATATATATATATATATACATATATATATATGTATATATATATATATATACATATATATATATGTATATATATATATATACATATATATATATATATATATATATACATATATATATATGTATATATATATATATATACATATATATATATATATATATGTATATATACAGCAGCCCCAAAGTGTGCATGCCTTGTTGTATGTTCTACTGTGTTTCTAGTGTTAATCAATGCCCACTCATTAACAGCTGCCATATATACTGTGTGTCTCTTGATCCGAGTGGACTCGTGCAATTTGCCACAAATATTTTATATTTAAACTGGCACTACATAACTTTTTTCCTAAAGAGGCACATTCTTTCTAATATAAATAAAAACGAAACAAAGAAATCAATCAAGGCTCAATCAATTGAATTGGTTTCACAACACCAGTTAACTCATTTGGTCAGGTGTGACCTTCAGGAAGTCAAGCTCCATGATGTTAACTGGCCACCAAACAACTATTTTTGCTGCATTTTCCTGTCTCTGTGCGAGTTATTTGAGCTGTATTACAATATTTTTTGCTTCTCCTCATTCCAATACTTCAAAAAACGATTGGTCAGTGAAGTTTGGTGGTGTTTTTTCTTTCACACAAGATTAGCATGCATTTTAAAAGAGCTTTTAAGGATTTGTGATTTCTCTGCGTAGTATCCTCTCTCTCTCTCTCTCTGTGGTTTGAGTTATCCATTTATAAAAAGAGAACAGGCCAAAACAGCGTAGCAATGGCTTTCAGTGAAGACAACTTGTGCAGACACGGACGGGCCAAGGCTAAGTTATGGATGGGTCCATTGTCACCACGAAGGTCAGTATCACTTTGAGGGATCGCCACACAGATGAAGGACATCACACAATCTCACTTTTTGATTTAGGACGCCCTGGTTGTTTTATGTATGGTGATACCCAGCTTGGCGCTTGGCACTTGGCACACCAAGCAGGTCATTTTTGAGAAAGAAAATGTCAAAAATATCCACTCATACGCATTGTCTTGCACAGCAAAAACCCTGCCTGGGTGTGACTGTGTTGGCAAATCCATACGATGGAATTCACGATCATGTGTCACTGTGTGTGTGCGTGTGCGTGTGTGTGCGTGTGTGCACACATGCAGTTGGTGTCTGGTTAATTATCACCAATGATGAGTTTTGAAGATATTTAAGTAAGTAAATGGAATTGATATATGTCAAGAAAATGGAATAGAGAAAAACCTCTGGATGTTAATGCTCAGTATCTGAGTTTCTGTCCTGGCCGTTATCAAATGCAGGTCCTCCTCCTATTGTATTATTCATTCTCTGGATTCTGTGTTTATCACGTAGGCAGGCTTGCTATGTGCTGTGAGACTCTTTCTCCTTTCCTATACCAGATATAAAGTTGCACACCATATCGATGCTTGGCCTGCCACACTGTCAAATGTGAAGTGTTTCAGAATAATGTGTGTCCACACGGAAATATTTCAATTAAAAATGAGACATTTCTACATGGAGAAAAAACATCAACGCAATTGTGGCATTTCTGTTTTAGCCTTATTGTTTTTGTCTGTTTGTTGGTTTGTTTGTGTTTCCATTGGCAGGCGTTGAATGTCAGAGCTAGCCGACGGCCTTGTACAGGGTCATGTAAGCTGTCACAATTTTACAACAAAGAAAAGTCAGTGTTCAGTACACACTTATATATTCATCAAGTGACAGGAAGGCCACCTTTTACTAGGTCCCATTAAATGTTAAAAAAATTAAGTCATTGCAATTTTTTTTTTCCCAAGCAATTTGCTAACAGCTAACTCTTAGCTGCCTGATTAATATGTGATGATTAACGATTGATACGTCAGAAAGCCAGTGAGTTAATCAAAGTGTTGCGATTGATTTTTGTTCTCCACAACATGCCAAGAACTGTAGTGGCGTTCACTCCTCTTAATGCTTTTATCGAATGCCGTTAAAAGGCTGATGAATCTGACAATAAAACTCAACTACTGACACTGTAAAAAGAGTTGGTGAAATGGTCAGTTTGGCTAAAAACAATGTAGCTCAGAGGTTAGCCTTGCTAAGAAGCGCTGGTTTTGTAGGATTTACTAGGGTAAATAGCGGACATACTCTATTTCCTGAGAACTGTGCTCCCTACTGTCCATAATGAATAGGCTCTTTTTGGAGGAGGTCAGGCCATGAGGGTTCTCCATATTTAAATCTAGCTAAACCTGGTAAAATAAGGCCTTAAAAGTTTCCATTCCATCAAACGTATCCAGTTGACATTGGTACAATTTAGAATCATATGAACCCGGGTGATATTGTCTTAAATCCAGAGGACAAAAAACAACAACTATGTCTTTCGTTTTCAACTGAAGACTTCAATGTCGAAGATAATGGCTTGAAAGAAGTGTCACTGAACGACCTTGGATTCTGACGGCGTGGGGGGGGGGGGTGTCTTTGAAACAGTATCGCAAGTTACAACTCTCAACCTTGCCATAAGCATCTCTTGCTAAAATGTCATGTAGTGAATACTAATAATAAGAAGCAAGATAAACCCATGCTTCTCTTATTGTTCTGTGTGTAGCACCAGGATTTAGTTTCATAGCAAGGCGTTTCGGGTGTTCAGTGTTGCTGTGTTTCATAGAGAGAGAGAGAGAGAGAGAGAGAGAGAGAGAGAGAGAGAGAGAGAGAGAGAGAGAGAGAGAGAGAGAGAGAGAGAGAGAGAGAGAGAGAGAGAGAGAGAGAGAGAGAGAGAGAGAGAGAGAGAGAGAGAGAGAGAGAGAGAGAGAGACTAGTGCCATCCTGGTTGTTAACAGCACAACAACCATTGTCTTCTTTAGCCAGTTTATCCAACCCCTCTTGAGTGTTCAATCTAAATCCAAATCTGGAGGATTGAATCCTCTTTTCTTTTTTTGGTCACATACATGTAAACACACAGTGGAATTAGTTTCTCTGCATTAAACCCACCCTATAGTATTAGGAGCAGTGGGCAGCTATATTTGTTTATACAGCGGCCGGGTTCATACTGTGATACAACACCACCAAAAGTCCCTTTCCACTTCTTCTATACATTGGCACAGTTTCCAAGAGATTTATTTGTTTCCCTATGCAAGAAAGCTTGAACAAAAAGTGTGTGTGTGTGTGTATGTGTGTTGTTTTTAATGTTGACTTGGGACCTGTGTCTGTGTTGCACTATAAGGAATTGAGAAATGTTCCTAAACGCCATCACGCTGTACTGAATGTGTCTCTTCTGCCACCACTGATGGAGGCTGAGCTGTCCTACAGACTTCAAATCACAGTAAGCTCCACTTGGCTTAGATGGCGCCTGCGTGCGTGTCCGCGCGTGCGCGTGTGTGTGTGTTTGGTGTGTGTGTGTTTGGTGTGTGCACGCGTGTGTGTGTGTGTGTGTGTGTGTGTGTGTGTGTGTGTGTGTGTGTGTGTGTGTGTGTGTGTGTGTGTGTGTGTGTGTGTGTGTGTGTGTGTGTGTGTGTGTGTGTGTGTGTCTACACGCGTGGGTCCCACACTCGTGGCACCTGCGTGCGCGCGCACGCCGGTGTCTACATAGCGCGAGGCGAGTTGTGCTCCATGCGCGTACGCCACAAATCACTCCCCAGGGTTTTCGGGCCATGAAACGCCTCAACGCATTTACTATGCAGTCGCTTTAGTTTTTCATCTTTCTTTTCTTAGACGAGGCCAAACGGACGGACGGACACACACACAGCCACACACACACACACACACACACACACACACACACACACACACACACACACACACACACACACACACACACACACACACCAAATCAACCCCCACCCCATATCGACCGCCAGAAGTGTATGACTGATGGCATCGGGGCAGAAGTGACGTGCGGCTTTTCCATCGGAGACTAAAGATCCACGCACACATAACCTAAACGTTGTGATCATAAATGGGTATACGTTATACGACTGTCGTTATGTTATGGAATACGATGGGGGGGGGGGATATAGATCATACAGGATCTATATCATGTATATATATATCATATATATGTGTATGCATCGCTGGTAATATCGTCTAAACGGGTGTGTGTGTGCATTTCGCCAGACTCATATATAATTCTGGGGTGCGTGAGCTCTGCAGGCGTGTGCATGCGCGTCTCCGTGTGTGTGTGTGTGTGTGTGTGTGTGTGTCAAGTCAAGTTTATTGTCACTTCACAAGTATAAGCAATGAGTGAAATCGTATGTGCAATACCCGACGATAGACAGCAGTTATAAAAAACCAAATAGGATAAAAATAATTTAAAAAGTACAAAACTGTATAAGTTAAATATAGAAAAATGCAGTATATAAAATGCAATATGTCTGAAAAAGAGCTATGTATATATATATATATATATATATATATATATATATATATTAATCAATGTAATAAAATATACATTGTTATATGCTATACACCCTTGTTCAGCAACCTGATGGCCTGACTAAGGAAGCTATCTCTAAGTCTATTTGTGCGGCACTTGATACTGCGGTATCGCCTGCCTGATGGTAAAAGTGAATACAGTTTGTGGCTGGGGTGGACAATGTCTTTTATGATGCGTTTGGCCTTGGCCATGCACCGCTGGTTGTATATATCCAGAAGGGAGGGTAGCTCACCTCCAACGATATACTGGGCCGTCCGCACCACCCTTTGAAGCTCTCTGCGCTCGAGTGCGGTGCAGTTCCCATACCAGGCAGTGATACACCCTGTAAGAACACTCTCGATTGTGCCGGTGTAGAATGTTCTCAGGAAGCGGGGTCCATGCTGAATTTCCTCAGATGCGGAAATACAGGCGTTGTTGGGCCCTTTTCACCACGTGTGTGGTGTGTGTGGACCATGTGAGGTCCTCGGAGATGTGCACACCGAGGAACTTGAAGCTGCTCTACTGCAACACCGTCGATGGAGATAGGGGCGTGCTCTCCTCTCTGCTTCCTGTAGTCCACGATCAGCTCCTTGGTCTTCTTGACGTTGAGGGGGAGGCTGTTCTCCTGGCACCACTGCTCCAGCGATCCAACCTCCTCCCTGTAGGCTGTCTCGTCGTCGCCGGCGATCAGGCCCATCACTGTCGTGTCGTCAGCAAACTTGATGATGCCGTTGGAGCTGTGCATAGCTATGCAGTCGTTGGTGTAGAGGGAGTAGAGGAGAGGGCTCAGCACGCATCCCTGGGGGTCTCCCGTGTTGAGGGTCAGTGGCTCTGAGGTGGTGCTGCTCATCCTCACCACCTGGCGGCGGTCCGACAGGAGGTCCAGTATCCAGCTGCACGTGTATGGGGGCACGCCTAGACCTCTAAGCTTGGTGTCGAGCTTGGCAGGAACTATCGTGTTGAACGCTGAGCTGTAGTCCACAAACAGCATTTGCACATAACAGTTCAGGGCAGTGTGGAGGGCAATGGTCTGCGCATGCTCTGAGGACACGGCCCGGGAAATCGTCGGGGCCTGCCGCCTTACGGATGTTCAACCGCTTGAAGGTGCGGCGCACATCCGCCTCCGAGATGTTCAGCAGGCTGGTCTCCTCAGGCGGCGCTGGCTTCAGCAGGCTGCCGTTCACGTGGAACAGAGCAAAAAAAGTATTTAACTCTCCTGGGAGGGAGGTAGAGTTCTCTACACAGCTGGTTTCTCCCTTTGAAGTTCGTTATTGTCTGTAACCCCTACCACATACCCCTTGCGTCGTGACTCTTGAATTTCTCCTCCACTCTGACCTTGTACTCCCGCTTGGCAGTGACAATGGTCTTACGGAGGTCGTAGCGGGCTCTCATATATTCCTCCATATTCCTGGAGCCAAAGGCGGCGTTACACGTGTGTAGGGCAGCGCGAACATCGCCGTTAATCCACGGTTTCTGGTTGGGATATATTTGAACCGACTCGATTCTTGATGAACCCGGTGACCGAGGACGCGTACTCGTTGATGTTATTGTCCGAGGCAACCCGGAACATGTCCCAGTCAGCACGATCAAAACAATCCTGTAGCATAGAGTCTGATTGGTCCGACCAGCATTGAACCTCCCTCACAGCCTCTCTGCTCTCAGTCTCTGCCTATAGGCGAGGAGTAGCTGGATAGAGCTGTGGTCTGATGGGCGGAGGGCCTTGTAGCCATCACGGTAGGGTGTGTAGCAGTGGTCGAGGATCCGCTCTCCCTACGTGTTGCTCGTTATGTGTTGGTAGAACTTCGGGAGAACCTTCTTCAGGTTTGCCTTGCTGGCAGGTTCGCCAGGTCCCCCGCCACGATGAAAGCAGCCTCAGGGTGTGCCGACTCCTGTTCGCTGATAGCCCCATACAGTTCCTTCAGCACTGTGTCCGTGTTGGCTTGTGGGGGAATGTAAACAGCGGTCATGGTTACCGCTGTAAACTCCCGAGGTAGCCAGAATGGACGGCACATAAGCATCAGGTACTCCAGGTCCGGGGAACAGAAAGACTTGAGGGGATGTAAATGACTTTGGTTGCACTAAGATCTGTTTATCATGAGACATACCCCCCCTCCGCGATCTTTACCGGAGAGAGCCTTTGTTCTGTCCGCCCGGTGGACGGAAAATCCCGTCGGCTCGATAGCTGCGTCGGTAACCCCCTCCGACATCCATGTCTCCGTAAGGCAGATGATACAGTTGTCCTTAGTTTCCCGGTGGAATTGAATACGAGCCTGTAGCTCGCTTAACTTATTGTCCCGAGACTGTACATTAGCCAGTAGAATGGTGGGTAGTGGGGGGCGATCGGATCGACATCTCAGCCTGACTAGCACGCCGGCTCGCTTCCCTCGCTTCTTCCGGCGACGCTTGCGTGTAATCGTGTTCAAGATGGTCGGAGATAATCCAGCTGTGACTTTGGGCGGGACGTCCGAGACGAAAGAATGAAAAAACTCCGGAAGGCCGCGAGCGACTGTCGATCTAATCTCCAGAAGAGTGCAAAAGTCATAAGTGAACGTGCTGCTATCTTTCTGTACAAGGATAGTCGCGATAAAAAGAATAAATAACAAAAAACTGCGTCGTCGTGCGGGAGTTCGCAACACGGCAGCCATCACGCACGGCACCATCTTACTGTTTCTCCTCCTTCGTCTTCTCTCCTGTGTATGTGTGTGTGTGTGTGTGTGTGTGCCCTTTGCGTGTGTGCGTGTGTGTGTGCGTGTGTGTGCATGTGCGTGTGTATGTATGTATGTGTGTGTGTGTGTGTGTGCCCTTTGCGTGTGTGCATGTGTGTGTGCGTGCGTGTGCGTGTGTGTGTGTGTATGTGTATGTGTGTGTGTGTGTGTGCGCCCAGGCGTGCGTGCGTGCGTGCGTGCGTGCGTGTGTGCGTGCGTGTGTGTGCTTGTGTTCCTCTCCTGATGGGTTGAACTGACTATTATTGTGCACATAAGGAGTGATGATGGCAGGGCATGATATTTCAAGAGTGCGGGTCGTTTCTGAGCCGTTTCTGAAGCCTGTTCCTGTTCCCTATGAAGCAGGGGTGGGGGGCCTGCACGTCAGGGACGCTTTGCCACATGCTGAGGAATTGAAGAAGAGCCAGTAATGGCCACCCAACCGCTATCCATGTAGAAAGTTGTCCCAGGGTGCCATCTGTTTAATTAAAAATTGATCTGTGTTTTTTTGTTTTTTTTAACACAGCTGTGTGTTTATTGTGCAATTAGCCCGTCTTAATTTCTTGTTAGAATAAACCGATTTGCAATGTGTGTGCGCGTGTGCGTGTGCGAGAGAGAGAGAGAGAGAGAGAGAGAGAGAGAGAGAGAGAGAGAGAGAGAGAGAGAGAGAGAGAGAGAGAGAGAGAGAGAGAGAGAGAGAGAGAGAGAGAGAGAGAGAGAGAGAGAGAGGGTTGCATTCTGGGTTTGCTTTAGAGTTTAACACGAGAGGCACAGCCAGCTAATTTCACCACCTAATTCAGTGGGGTCATATTAACCCCTAGTTGTAAAATACACACATATAACCATACACACACACACACACACACACACACACTAAGGAAAAGGCAGGAAAGAGGGCCATAAAATTATTACAATTGTAATTGCAGTGGGGTGATCCAAAAAACTAGGATCAGTGTTCCGATCTCTAGTGTTATAAATATATATATATATATATATATATATATAATATTATAATAATAACATGAGTGAATGAATTTAAATTCAACAGTAAATTCATTTGAACAAACGTCATGATTTGTCCCCCAACGCAGAGATGAATGACGCGACCGTTGACTTATCTCCACGGTAACAACCCAAACAACATCAGCCTCTCGTCTCACAAACTGTTTATCCCCCCCCCCCCCGTGTCGTATATTCAACACCGAGACAGCGAGCAGTGTAATGTGTGTTTATGTGTTTAATTCCACCAGATGTGTTGTATATTAATGCAACGGTATCCAGGATATCAAAGACAATATGTTTATGCTACCTCTGTGCTTGTAATATTGTAACAACCCGCATAATACACACGCACACACACACACACGCACACACGCACACACTCACACACACCTCTCCATGGCTCCAAGTGCCTGGAGTCTCCCGGTAGACGAGTCACCTGTGATAGAAGGCTGTTATCACGTATCGCTATGGTAATGTTGCCCTTGACTTAAAAACAACCCCAGATCCCCTGTGGTTGAGGGGTGGAGGGTGGGCGAGAGAGAGAGAGAGATCTTTAATGTAATTTGGAGACTTAAGAAGGGTTGGAGGGGGGAGATCAAAGAATAAACATAGATGGAAAATCCCTACCTGGGCTGTGGTCACATGGGGATCACACTCACTTGTGTTTCTGTTGAAGACAGCATTGTCTCAGAGTGTGTGTGTGTGTGTGTGTGTGTGTGTGTGTGTGTGTGTGTGTGTGTGTGTGTGTGTGTGTGTGTGTGTGTGTGTGTGTGTGTGTGTGTGTGTGTGTGTGTGTGTGTGTGTGTGTGTGTGTGCGTGCGTAAGAGTGTGTATTTGAAAGTGTGTATTTCAGTGCACATGATTCTTTCAATTTGATTGTGAATGCCAGTTTTAGATTGGATCTTAGCGCATACGTATAGGCCTATATATGTGTGTGTGTGTGTGTATATAGTGTGTATGTACGAAGCATATGTGCACCGGTGGATAAAGCATGGATTCCCCGGACACACACACACACACACACACACACACACACACACACACGCTTGTACACGCGTTGCACCTGTAGTGTTGACGCTGCCGGGTATAGTGTTGCATTATTGACTCGAACGCTACCAAGTGGCTACGCTCATGAGGTAGCTCCAACATTCCCACCAAACATGCCTTTGACTCATAAACCAGTGGAGTTGTTTACGATGGTAGGGGCTGCACTTTAAGACCTAGTTGTTGTTGTTGTTGTTGTTGTTTCGGTTCACAGGGGGGGATTGTATGCTAATGAGGTACACAGGGGCCAGCCATGGGAAAACAACAACGGCTTTATTGGTTTGTTTGCTAGTCTTTGCCGTGTTTTTGTAGCCTCACAATATGCTTCCCATTCAAGCAGTCTTCCTCCTCGTGTTCCATTTCTGGGAGCTCCAGAGGAAATAAACACACTTCTCCACACACACACACACACGCGCGCGCACACACACACACACACACACACACACACACACACACACACACACACACACACACACACACACACACACACACACACACACACACACACACACACACACACACACACACACACAATAATAGCAGCGCTTCATGAATCCAATCATTTCTCCTGGCTTAACCCCATTCTGCCATTTCCCCCAGAGTGCTACCGTCACCTGCTCCTAACCTGTGGGCTACACCTGTAGGCTTCATGTCACTCTGTCTCATCCTGAAACACGACAACATAAGCAAGTGCTTGCTGTCAAATGAGCGCTCGGCGCCTTCTTAAAACGTCTGTGTTACTTGTTGAATTCCTATCAAGCATCACACCGAAATCACATGATTGAATGTGAACGCGCAGCGCGCTCCAGTCTGAGTCATCGAAATTGCGTGGATACGAACACGCCGTTATGTGCTCAGTGGTTGATACGCACACGCAGGGTTACAGGTTACGATGCACAATGCTCTGCCTTTGCGCTATCTTCCGCTCTGTTATTTATATCCGTCTCCATGGTGACACGACAGCATGCAGCAAAGGAGGGAAGACGGGGGGTGTGTGTGTGCGTGTGTGTGTGTGTGTGTGTGTGTGTGTGTGCGTGCGTGTGTGTGTGTGCAGCCTTTATGCAACAAACGTTGGATCGTAGACAATGCCCAACGGAGTTGTGTATTCGAGCAGCAGGGTGTCCATCAGCGACACCGGTGGTAGGGGAAAGGTACTACGCCTAGACTATTCCGACTAATTACCCAATTATCTTAAATGAGACAATTTATGCATTCACATGGCTTATGAATACAAACAGATGCGAAATACGCAACAGAGCAATGGGTTTTGTTTCCATTTCCCAGGAATCACAATTCGATTCACGGGATGCCCTGATGGTTTGTTTTAGCAACGTTACGTTCAAATCTGTCTCTCCTGTCGGCCTAATCCTCTTATTATGATGCATGGATGAGATTTACACAGATAATCGGAACATCGGTGCTTAAATGAAAATTTCCTATCATTTTGCAAACTCTGAGATTGCAAAATCTAGTAGTCTATGTGTTGTCTTTAACGTAATACGATAAAGAGTCAGAGAGAATGCCTGTTTGATTTAGTTTTAGATTTCAGAGCCTTCTAGAAATTACGTCCACAGTTGCTGTAATTTCTGACAAGCAATGCTTTTCATTTCCACTTTGTGAGAGGCACTTAAGAAAAACTGCTTCCAAATGAATACTAACCTTGATATTCACAACTTCAGGCATGACTGCACGTTTCCCAAAGCAATTCCCAAAGTGCACCACCATGAGTAAAATAATCCTTTTGGTAAAATAAATAATCAAGTCTATGCTACAGTAAGAATAGGCTTGGTTGAGTTTTCAATTGAAAAATGGGCCCCTTGTTCCACAAGGCCAGAGGGTCTTTCATCATAGATACAAGTCTTATCTATGTCTACTGAGGTTATTTCTCTTACGTTGGAAAAGGCATGCTCTCCAATGCTACAGAAAAGACAAATGTGAATTCAGGCAGGGTGGTTATTAATTTTCGGCAGAGGAGG
>CM051018.1:16062027-16097027 GCA_027704905.1 Muraenolepis orangiensis
AGAAAAGGATCTGAAAAAGTCTAAAATATCTTGTGTGTGTGTGTGTGTGTGTGTGTGTGTGTGTGTGTGTGTGTGTGTGTGTGTGTGTGTGTGTGTGTGTGTGTGTGTGTGTGTGTGTGTGTGTGTGTGTGTGTGTGTGTGTGTGTGTGTGTGTGTGTGGTACAGCTTAAAGTCCTTCCTCGGCTCAGTAGACTGCATTGTTGGTGGGACTGTACTGTAGTTGACACCATGTGTGTGAAAACTGTCCACACACACGTGTGAGGGTCTGATACTAACACTCTATGAGTGTACGTGGTTTCATGCTTGAACGACAGATACAATGGAGACGTTTGCGACTGATTCTGCAGCGAAGTACTTGGGGAGAGATGGAAGACGGGGCTATAGTGAATTGGAACATCTTCCTCCACTCCTTGAAGACGAGGTAACACGTTTATTTCCAATTATATATTTCGTCGTGGTTTGTTATAGGGGTTTGATGTTATTGGTTCTCTTCAAATGTATTTGCTTTAGCACGCTTTGGACTATCTATAGCCTGCATGCAAAAGTTAATTATATTGTGCAAGAGCGGCAAAGTATCTATGTTGTTCATATTGTTCTCCCCTTTAAAGTATGAAAAGATAAATTAGATGTTATCATTCTGATTCTAACTTCTCACTTTTCAGTGAGAAGTTAGAATCTAGAAATGATATAAATGATGACTATTGGCTGATTTCAGCTCTGAAAACATAAGAGGTTAGTATACAAATGCATACAGTACATAAATAAATGAAAGAAATGCATTCATAAAGAATTAAATATATAAATAAATAAAACATGAACCCGTTATTGAATATGATTGCCAATTGAACATATACTACACATTATCCTTCATGGCCCAGCACTGGCATCAAACTATTATTTGTAATCCTAGCCTTCTCCCATCAGATCCCCATCCCATTCTTCATCAGAATTGCAGCATCCGACACTCTTCTAAATGTAACCATATTTAAAAAAAAGTACAACGAACAGAGCCATAAATCTGCAGACACACTTTTGTTTCAGTCGCTGTGGTTCTACTATAGTATAGTGCCTCTCATCCACCATCACCGTTCCTCTCTCACCTCCTATATACCTTACTACCCAGAATCCCTCAGCAGGACAAGGGAGCACCGGTGCGATGTCTAAGCCTCATTTAGAACCTCTGGGGTTCAGAGGAGAGACTTATGTAGGACAGCATATTGCAACATCCTGGAGTAGGGAGAGAGAGAGAGAGAGAGAGAGAGAGAGAGAGAGAGAGAGGAGAGAGAGAGAGAGAGAGAGAGAGGAGAGAGAGAGAGAGAGAGAGAGAGAGAGAGAGAGAGAGAGAGAGAGAGAGAGAGAGAGAGAGAGAGAGAGAGAGAGAGAGAGAGAGAGAGAGAGAGAACCCCTTCCTGTCTGTAGCTCAACAATACTCTCAAGGGAGGTTGCCTATTTATGGTCACTGGTGCTGGTGCTGGTTGCTTAAAGTGGCAGTTTTCGGCTCTGTAATTGGGCCTTAGCCTATATGGCTCCCCGTATACCGGAGGAGGTGCTCTGTTGTTGTTGTGAGACTTGGCGCAGCTCGTAGTCACGACGCCGCTGAGAGACGCAGCGCTGCGTGTCCACAGTGTAGCGATATCCATGTTTAACATTATGGTAGTACTGAACTCTGGGATTCGCTTGACGCTTCCCCCCCCTCTGAAAACAAAGCAGACTCGATTCTTTCATAGGGGGTTCGCTCCTCCAGTTCTCTACTCCACACTCCACTCGGAGTCTCCGACAGACCGCGGAGTTTGTTTGTTTCTTTGTTTCTTTGTTTGCGTGCGAACGAGTAACACTCACATGCTGTGTCGCGGTGACATGGTACGTGTATGTACTGCGTGGGATTCGTCCCGACGTGACACGTAGGACAGCACCCCACCCCGGTTTAAAGAAGACTCAGAGCTCTTTGGGTAAAAGAAGACACTTTATATTGACAGTTTTTCCCCTTATTGGATGAGATTCTAAACGAAAGAAAGAAGTAGCAATTATGTCATCTCCCAGTGCACATTTGATTAGAAGTACACGGTAGGGAGATCTGAACACAAACAAACACGACATTGACCTCGAAGCAAGGGTCAAGTGCCCGCACGCTGCTTCTTGAGATTACCGGATCTCACCATCTGTCTAGCACAGGCATGTGGACACACTTGGAATCAGTCACTTTCAGTTATTGTCCAACAAGATATACAAGACGACAGAGCTATCGCTTTTTGTTTAATACCTGCATAGTACCTGTAGCAGCCACGAACTGTATTCTCTTTTACCGTCAGGCAGGCGATACCGTAGTATCAAGTGCCGTACAAATAGACTCCGAGATAGCTTCCACAGTCAGGCTATCAGGCTGCTGAACAAAGGCGTATAGCATATAACAATGTATATTTTATTACATTGATTTATATATACATATTGCTCTTTTTCTGTTCCGATATATTGCATTTTATAAATTGCATTTTGCAAAATGCAATACAACAATACAATTGCAAAATATCTTTATTCTATTCTATTTTTATCAATTCTTATTTTTATAACTGCTGTCTGTTGTCTGGTATTGCACATAAGATTTTCACACCACTGCTTTATACTTGTGTAAACTGTGAAGTGACAATAAACTTGACTTGACTTGACTTGAGTCGACGCTGCCACAAGCAATTAAAATGGCTTCTTGAAGGGCTCCTCCTTAAGACAAGGACACGGGGTGAATGAGGAAGCCGGTTTATTGTTATTATTATTATAAGAATTGAATCGAGAACATTTTTGAACAGAGCAGATGGTACATGCTAGAGCTCTCTCCCTGTGTGTGTGTGTGTGTTGGTGGCTGGTTTAACCTGTGGGCCTTGATTAACACTGACCCACAGGTGTGCAGCCTCACCAGCCATAGAGGAATCAGTTTGACTCAGGCCAGGTGAGGCTGCCCAAACCAGCCACCAAACACACACACACACACTCCACACTACCTTTCTGACACTTACATGTTACTTACAATGTAACACAGAGCATTAACAAACAAACAAAAACACAAAAGGCAATTTAAATTGGAAACCGGATTCACCTGACCAAAGCAACAATGAATGTCTTTATTTCGCTTTTATTTCGTGTTTGGTGTTTTGTGTGAGAACAGAAAGGCACCAAAGTGAAGAGTCCATGCTGGTTATCATTAGATAACAGAAGAAACACTGTCCGCTTTCCATCCTATCCGTCAATGTCGGTGTGCAGCAACCCACAGCATTGCATCAGCCCTGTCCCACGTATCAACCATTTTTAGCACAGAAAACAAAAAAAAACATTCATGAGATGCAAAACACACACACACACACACACACACACACACACACACACACACACATACACACAGACACACATGTAATGGAATCTCAGAATTCCCTTTCGGCACAACTAAGGTCCTGTCTCCTCCCCCCCCCCACCAACCTCCCTCGCAAAAAAACAGAAGAAGAAGAAGAAGAAGAAGAAGAAGAAGAAGAAGAAGAAGAAGACGAAGAAGAAGAAGAAGAAGAAGAAGAAGGAGGAGGAGGAGGAATAGAAGAAGAAGAGGCTGTGTGTCTCACGGCATGTGGGAGAGCAGGGAGATGATGGGTGCTTGGCATGGGAGGTGTGGCCACTCGGTAGCGCTGGGTCACACATGATGAGACTGTGGGTTTATGTGGGAGTGTTGAGTCACCAGCAGAACCAAGCGGCGACCGGCTGCATGGCCGTGTTTATCTGTGTGTGTGTGTGTGTGTGTGGGCTGAATATCAACGCTGAAAAAAATATAGAATCCATTTATATATATATATATATATATATATATAATAAAAATAATAGAATACGTTTAATTTCATATAGTGCTTTTCTGGACACCCAAAGTGCTTTACAGACATGGTAAAATTGCAGTAAATGTACAGTCAAATATTTTAATAATTATATCGATTAAAATAAAAAGGAGTATAATTAAAGCGATGTCAATTCATGGGCTAGAGGGGGGGGGGGGGTATTGAGCAGGGGAAAGCCAGTCTGAAGTGGTGGGTCTTGAGAGCCTGTTTGAAGGATGGTAGGGTGGTTGCCTGACGGATGGGGATGGGGAGGGCGTATGTGTCAAGTCACGTCAAGGGCTGTACAGTTAGATAATGCTAACAGTTAGACGATAAGATGAGGTCAACTTTAGCCGCAAAATATCCAGTAGTGGAGCCAGAGTTTTGTGTACTTGCTGCCGGTGCTGAAGGGGGTGCAGAAGTATTCAGGGATGGGGCTTAAAAGACATATTTAGACTGTGGATTATTGCCAGCAGCAGCAGCAAGCAGCACATGTCATGTCAGTGAGAGGTGACAAACATGCTTCCACACTTCCACCACTCGATGTTTAATGACACAGGGAAATACTAGGGGGCGCTGTTTCACCAGCTGAACTGGAGCCACGAGCCTGTATTCAAAACCAAACAGAGAAAGCAGATTTGTATGTCAAATTTTTGTTCTGTAGTCTAATTTCTTAGCCCCCCCCCCCCCCTCCAAAAAGCATTCAGATTCTGATTCAATACTGCATTGCCTAGTTACATGTTTACATCACACTGCACCTTTGTATGTATGTGCATTTAGATTTGGAATACTGTATAAAAGGACCCCGCAATATGTATATTTATACAATTATACTGTATACTGCATACAATTTTATATGGCAAATTTGTAAACGTTAAATAATTGCTATTTTGTTATGAGGATTGCTGGACAATTTCGTTCTGATTTTGATTCAGATTCAGTGCCGCCACTGGCAGCCTCAGCAGGAGACACAAAATCTATTATTCTATGCATTCTCATGTTTGAGTATTCCCCCCCCCCCAATCCCCCCCAATCCCCCCTCTCTAACAGGAGAATGTCTCCCTGGCGGACGTCCTCTCCCTGCGGGACAGCTGTCTGACGGAGGAGGAGGTGTGGGCCATGAGTGGCGAGTGTGTGCTGGCCTTGCGGAGTATCCAGCCCACCCAGCTCTTCCACAGCCTGTGCATCACGCCCGACACCCTGGCCTTCAACGCCCACGGGAACGTGTGCTTCATGGAGCAGCTGAGCGGTGCGTCTCTCTCTCGCTCTCCTCTCTCGCTCTCGCTCTCTCTCTCGCTCTCGCTCTCTCTCTCTCTCTCTCGCTCTCGCTCTCGCTCTCGCTCTCGCTCTCGCTCTCGCTCTCGCTCTCGCTCTCCTTCTCTGTAATCAGGGCACATGCCCACCCCCCACTCCCCCAATGAATACATGCATTGGCCAGTGCCAATGCATGCAATTGGCACTGTGCACCACTGTGAAAAGGCTGGGTGTTGTGGTCTGGTGGTGCCCCCACCCCCCTCTGTGTTATTCTGTGGCACTCCAAAGCCCCACTCCCTCTCTAAACCATCTGGACTCTGGACAGACACAGTCTGTAATTGTCTACAATTTGTCCATCTATACTTAGAGTTGTTTTCAAGGGTGAGACGTGCCGGAAAGAACTGCATATCCACCACGCTTTGCAAATTTGAAAAACACAAGCAAATTCACAGAAAACACGATTGCAAAAGCCACAACACAAATGCAAAAAGCCACGTAGACTACTGTACACATGTGGAAAGTCAGTTGAATCTGTATTTTATACAGTTTATGCACATTACCATTATTATCACCATGATTTTAACCATGGCACAGCTTTTTGGATATGCAGTTTGTTTGACGTCTCGGCCACTGTAGATTTCTATCTAAATTACTTTTTCCTGTTTAAAAAACAAGGACTAGGCAGCCTGGCAGTAGCCTCGTTAACATAATTAGGCTAGGTTGCTGGAACAAGGTGGAAATGACTCACGGGAAATGGGCATGTAATTAATTTAAATTCAAAGTCATGAGTCTCTGTTGACTGGTACGATGGTATGCAAATATTTGATTATATTTGATTTTCCAGTGAGGAAGCAAAGAGTCAAACAACAGAGCCCAAATGTGTTTATATATTCATTTAACAATAATGGGGAGATCTCAACACCCGGTCCTGGCAGATATGAAGGTCTCCCCTGGGCTAGCGGTCTTTGGGTCGCATTCCCATATCCTAAACCTCCAGATCTGACATATATCTGAAATCCTTCTTTGTAGATGAATATCGGTGGTTATTTTGTACTTTGCCCAGATGGCATCTTTAACTCTACTGTACCTACCTCTTAGAATCCGCAATGTCCATGTGCACATAAGCACTCTGTGCTTTACCGGTGAGTAGTAGGACCAACCTGACAGCCCACTTCTCTCTTGGCAAGTCAGGAGAAAGTCTTTATTGTCATCCTCATTTGTGAGGGGGAAGCAGTTTGGGCTCTTTCTGGAAGAACCATGGTCTCTACTTCAGCCTCCTCCTGGTTCTCCTGCTCTCTCGACTCGTGCTCTCTCCTGTCGTTCACCTGGGTCTGGATCTGTCACTACTGGCTTTTCCATCGCTGTTCTTGGCGTCCGGCTTCCCTCTGCATCCGCCGGTCTCTGGCCGTTTGGGGCTGCATCAATTATTTGTCATAATTCATCAGGCTATCCACCAAGGTTAATGGCCCCCCACCCCCCCCCCCCCCCCCTGCACCAGATCCTCCATCATCCGCCTCAGGCTTTTGTCTTTCTATTCCTTGTTGACATCATCTTCATCTTCATCATCTCACTGTTAGCCGGTTCACTTCTTACACCACTTGCTGTCAAGTGAAGTGATGTCTTACATGGGGAAGGCAGAGAGTGGAACAACAGTAGTCCAAATAGGTTGTTTATTATTTAACAACAATGTCCTCCACACACAACCTTCTCAGAAGATCAGAACAGAATGCTTTTAATGTCATTGTACAAGACAACAACACAATTATAAATAAATCCTCAAAACACTAAAACACAACAATTGTAAAATCTAAGCTAAACAAAAGTAAACAGAATGTCCATATAGAAACTGTGCATACTGTATATGTATACACATGTATTGCGTTGGCCCTATATACATGGTAGTGCAAATACTCCTGGTGTAAGCTATCCACCATGAACCAGGACACAGACCAAAAACCACTGAAATGCTAGTGATCTTCATAGCCCACAGCCAATGTGAGCTGTGCGTCATTCTCCTCTCATGCTGCATGTTCAGAGTGTGAATGACGTTCAAAAGAGGGGAACTAGTAGGTGGTGACAGGAATGTCAGAGAGGAGAATGTGTGACCTTTAAAGTCAAAGCTTTGTGATTTGATGATGACGGTGAATCTCACAATCGTTCTGTTTTTCAACCACGAGCAGCGACACAGTAGGGGCTGGGTGCGTTATTGCTCCGTTCGAATGTTGTCAAAACATAACCCTACATTAAATGATATTACATCAAATTAAATCAATTAAATTCAATTCGGGCTTCATTCCCCTGAAACCGCAATTGTGTGTGACCTGTCAAAGGTATTTAAGTTATATTGCTTTCCCCTCTACTGATTATGTTAACTGTTGATTTCTATGATTTGTTTATATTTCCATGCTCTGCTTCCGCCAGGGTCCCTCATTATACCTGCTAAGTAACCACTGGTTCAAGAATACACGCTTGAGTTGGCAACAGTAATAACATATTCTGATTTCATCTGTTGATTGGCTAGTTTGCAGAGCTTTTTGCCAATATGGGTCCATCTAAGCTTTACTGCAAAGCTATCATTTGGTGTTAATCCTCTGCACACACATTCATACCATCACACGCACACACACAGACATGCACACACACACACAGGCACACGCACACACACACACACACACACACACGCATGCACACACACACACATATGGGCACATAGCATGCCATGTCTTCATGCCAAACGGCAACAATTGATGAGCATCACCGAGTTCAAGTGTTAAAGCTGCCGGATCGTTGTCATGGCAACATGGTGTCTGCTAGTCATCTATCAGTACATTCATTCCTGGTTCAGAATAAAATGCACACACACCCTCACTCTCACTCAATCACTCGTACACACGCTCACACACACACACACACACATACACACACACGTGCGTAATCACAACTTGGCTGTTGATAAGTTGTTGTGTGTTGACTTTAGGGGCCTCATGGGCAATTTCTAATAATTTACTGTCACGGTAATCATTGGTTATTTCACACAAATATCCATACTTCAAGTTGCCCGCTCCCCAATTAAGTACAGAGCGTGTTCTACGATGTAATGTTCAATCTTTCACATCGTTCACATCGTTGCATGAGATTTACGCAGTCAATTAATGTGTCGCCGATGATTGTAATTGCATATCGCTACTGGCTCCAGAGGAGTAATAAACATGAATATTGAGTTGGGCCCCTAAGCGCTGTTAGTCTTTCGAGAGAGAGAGAGAGAGAGAGAGAGA
Source organism: Muraenolepis orangiensis (assembly GCA_027704905.1). Taxonomy (NCBI): domain Eukaryota; kingdom Metazoa; phylum Chordata; class Actinopteri; order Gadiformes; family Muraenolepididae; genus Muraenolepis; species Muraenolepis orangiensis. The sequence continues at coordinate 16,070,402 of CM051018.1, forward strand.
GAGAGAGAGAGAGAGAGAGAGAGAGAGAGAGAGAGAGAGAGAGAGAGAGAGAGAGTGTGTTTAACAGTGTTTCCTCTTGACTGAAGCTTGAGCGCCCTTCTGAACGGCCCACTGTTGTCACGTGTGACGGGACGGCAGAGGCCCTCACGCCGCGGAGAGTATGAACACACGGGGCGTCCGTACGCACTGCGCTCTCTGGTGCGTTGTGAGTTGCGGGGTCACAGGTCATTTAGTAAATTATAGTCATGAACAATATTAGAAGCATAAGCATAAGCCCTGTTCCCAACACTATGACGCACAGTGAAAAAGACTACGTTAATGGGCACATGATGCTTTCAGTGCTCTTCATATGTGCATTAGCCGCACTGTAGTGCCACTTGGGAGCAATAACCATGTGCATTACCCAGAATGCACCAATTTGGTCTCACACGAACAATGGCTGGTGATTAATTAATGGTTCATTTGTACTCACTTCCCAAAAGGTTATATCCCCCATGACTGTAGTGGAAGAGCAGTTAACAAAAGACAAAACATAACAGACGTAAACATATGCAGAAAATAAGTAGGATCTCCCATGTAATGTAAATCAGATACACCTATTGCATGTCTATTAAAGGGATACTTCACTAATATCTATCTCACTATATGTCTATGTGTAGATAATTATGTTTTCTACATATTCTGAAAATATTGTCGATTTCCGACTTCATCTAGTATTTTTAGTATTTTTAATAAAATAGCAAATAGCAGCGGGTGCTTGTGAAAAAAGGGTATATTTAGAAGTTACTGTTTTATCGCTTTTTAAAATTAGTGAACTATCCCTTTAAGTAAAAAAAACCCGCTATTTTTATGCATTTCGCTCTACAATTAAGGGATGATGGACTACATGTCACATAACGGAACATTTGACATTTTGTGCTCAAGGATGAAAGAGCTTTGAAGCTGCAATCAAAACACATGAAAATCACTACCACCTTTTAGCTTATAGCGCTTCAACAGAGAGGAGTTAGAGAGGATATCTCGAGATGAGGAGAGAAGAGGAGTGGAGAGACGAGGAGAGGGGAGACGAGAGAGGAGAGGAGAGAGGAGAGGAGAGGAGAGGAGAGGAGAGGAGAGGAGAGGAGAGGAGAGGAGAGGAGAGGAGAGGAGAGGAGAGGAGAGGAGAGGAGAGGAGAGGGAGAGGGGAGAGGGAGAGGGGAGGGAGAGACGAGAGGAGAGGAGAGGAGAGGAGAGGAGAGGAGAGGAGAGAGAGGAGAGGAGAGGAGAGGAGAGGAGAGGAGAGGAGAGGAGAGGAGAGGAGAGGAGAGGAGAGGAGAGGGAGGGGAGAGGAGAGGAGAGGAGAGGAGGGGAGAGGAGAGGAGAGGAGAGGAGAGGAGAGGAGAGGAGAGGAGAGGAGAGGAGAGAGAGGAGAGGGAGGGGAGGGAGGGAGGAGAGGAGAGGAGAGGAGAGGAGAGGACAGGGGAGAGAGGGGAGAGACGAGGAGAGGGGGAGACGAGAGGAGAGGAGAGGGGAGGGGGGAGACGAGAGGAGAGGGGGGAGACGAGAGGAGAGGGGAGAGAGGAGAGGAGAGGGGAGAGAGGAGAGGAGAGGGGGAGAGGTGAATCCTACCACCACCACTCTGAAAGGACACCATAAATCCAGTAGACAAACCCAAATCTGTCATGACCCACTTTACGTCTTTCATCTCTTCCCAGTTCCTTCTCCTGCCTACCGTCTCTCTCTCTCTCTCTCTCTCTCTCTCTCTCTCTCTCTCTCTCTCTCTCTCTCTCTCTCTCTCTCTCTCTCTCTCTCTCTCTCTCTCTCTCTCTCTTTCTCCTTCTCTCTGTCTTCTTCACTCTCTGTCTTCTACACTCTCTCTATTCCTGTCTCTCTCTCTGAGAAGGAGTCTCTCTGGCTCTCACACTCTCTATTTTTTCTGTCTCTCTCTCTGTCTCTTGTTCTCCTTCTCTCTGGCTCTCACACTCACTGTCTCTCTCTCTCTCTCTCTCTCTCTCTCTCTCTCTCTCTCTCTCTCTCTCTCTCTCTCTCTCTGCTCTCTCTCTCTCTCTCTCTCTCTCTCTCTCTCTCTCTCTCTCTCTCACTTCTATCGCTCTCTCTTCTCCACTCTCCCTCTCTCTCTCTTGTGCGCCCTCTCTCTCTCTCTCTCTCTCTCTCTCTCTCTCTCTCTCTCTCTCTCTCTCTCTCTCTCTCTCTCTCTCTCTCTCTCTCTCTCTCACACTCGCTCCTTCTGTCTCTCCTATCTATTCAGTGTGCTTCAGCCCCAAAGTGTTTTTTGTTAGCGTACAATGTATTTTTTTGAAGTACTTTACTGTATCTGCGTCTGCGTCTGTGTGTGTGTGTGTTGTGTTATTGTGTAACGAGGGGGGGGGGGGCTGTAGAAACGGCGGCTCCTGAGCGTTCAGCTTCAACTGATCTGCCGAGTTTGTTTGTCGAGGGAATGATCTCTGACACATTTTTGTTTGCAGATGGAGACACGTTTTATGCAGATGGAGGAGGGGAGAGGGTGTGTGTGTGTGTGTGTGTGTGTGTGTGTGTGTGTGTGTGTGTGTGTGTGTGGGTGGGTGGGTGGATGGATGGATGGAGGATGGATGGATGGGTGGATGGGTGTGTGGATGTGATGTATCGTGAGGCTGGCTGGGTGGGTGGATGGACATGACCCACAGGTGAGGGAGTGGGGGTGGGGGGAGGGGGGGTGACATGACCCACAGGTGAGGGACTGAGGGTGGGGGGGGGGGGTGACATGACGGGGGGGGGGGTTGGGGGGGAGCAGCATTTGTAGCACACAGACAAGAAGGGAACAGTCTATAGGGAATAAGGATGGAGTGGAAAGTAGAAAATACCGTATGTATGCGTTACACAAGTCGGTTGTCAGTCGTTGTGTGGGATTGGTGTTCATTACCCGGTAAAAAAAAACGTTGGAATGGTTGGATTCCTCGTGACGTGCAGGTTGCGTTTGTGTCGTCTTTGTCCTTTTTGTGCAGATGTGTGTTATTTGAATAAAATATGGTGTGTATTTCCTTCCTCTGCAGATGACGTTGAGCGCTCATTCGTACCGCCGGAGTTCGACCACACAGGAAGCACATTTGAGGTGAGTGGGGGTCAATAATTGACCCATTATCTTATCGATGTAAGGGCTATGCTATCAAGCCCTCGCAGTGAAAGTATAGCTAGAGTGCAGTGTATTAGAGTAGGAAAGAGTAGTCAAACACAATTGCTCCAAATGGCTGTGTAGTCATATGTGTGCGTGTGTGTGTGTGTGTGTTGGGGGTGTGTCTGTCTGTGTGTGCGTGCGTGTGTGTGCGTGCACGTGCGTGTGTGTGTGGTGGTGTACGTCATCCTAGTGAAATTGGTGTTGCTCTTTAAATGTCAGCCTGCACAACTAGCCAGGATAATATATAGGCTATGATGTTATTGATGCAGAACATCTGCAACATTTCATGGTGAATTCACCCCACGCCTCGGCTGTTTAGCTATATTGGTATCCCATAGCAGAGTGTCGTGGCTTGGGCTCGGGCCTGCCATGGGATCTCTGGATCAAATCCACCCCCAAGGCCAAAAAGCCTAAAACATAAAACATCCCATCCACGAACCAGAACCAGACGCCCTGTCATCAAGCTCCACAGCCTTGGCAATTATAGCCCCCTCGGGAAAAAGGAGACATGTCTATCCGGTAATGTTTTCCTTTTTTTTTTTATAACTGCAACCTTTTCTTTTTTCCAATTCCTCCGGCTATTGTTTAGTTTCTCTCGCCGCTCACGCCGTGGTCCGAATGATAAGACAACCATTCAAGTGTCTGTGTGCGCCCCGCCGGCCGCGGCGCCTTGGAAGGCTGGCGATGTCGAGATTAGCGAGTGGATTAGATCCTCCTGCCCGGGACACAAAGCGTCTGGGTGATTTGTGAGATGAGCCTGCAGGATAGGAGCAGCACAGTGTGCGCTGATGGATGTCTGATGGCCACTGTTATATCTGGAAGCCGGAGCCAGATAAAAGCTTTATTGACGTCTCCATAGCCCCCCCCCCCGGGAGAATTAGCCTTTCAACTAAAAATCATTGAGGCTTAGCGAAACTAAATGTCCATGAAAAGACACAATTGCCTCATTTAGGTTCGGGGGGGGGGGGGGTAATGTGAAGAATAGATTAAGATGAAGAAAAGGATGTGGTGACGACTGAGATGTTTTTTGGGGGGGGGGGGAATTGTTTCTGCATAATTCCCTTTTTAATTTGTTATCATTAAATAGTTATGGGCAGCCTACCGGAATGAGGTGTGAAGTGAGAACAGGCTGAATGGAAGGCTTACCGCACGGAACACGGTGTTCTCCCCCTGCCTCTCCGACGGTTTGATCCATCGCTGTTGTTATTTTTAAGTGCCGGCAGACTGCCATTTATATCTATTAAGGAATATAGACGACGTATGATTTGAACACTGTTGTGAATGCACAGACAGAGTTGTTTTTGGTGGGGGGGGGGGGGGGGGGCGCGCCAGTTCCGTGCCTCTCACTGAGGGTATATATATGCCTACAGTCAGGCCGCAGACATCAAGAGTTTTACGGTTGGTATCTTGGAGTAAGCTCTGGATGGATGTGTCTACGTCCTACCCTTCCTCCTACAGGGTCACGTGTTCTCCCTGGGCTCCACCCTCTCCGCGGCGCTGGACTTTGTCATAGAGCCGGAGCTCCAGGCGGAGCTGGGCGAGGACGCCCTTAGGCTGCTGGAGCTGATGCAGGCGGAGCTACCCGACGACAGGCCACGCCCACAGGTACACTTCTCTCTCCGAGCCCCGCCCCCCACTCACCCAACGTCCTTTTCCTTTTCCTTTCCTTTCCTTCACTCCTGCCAGGGGTTGTAACAGCAACCCACCTGTTGCCCCTGAGCAGAGTTTGTATCGCTTCAATGCGCCCAGCTGTCGATCTCTAGCACCACCAAGTGGAAAGGAAGGATGTCACGGCAGCTTCAAGAGAGCAGTTTATTGCTTTGTTGTACGTTTGCTGGCTTCCAAACAAACGAGATAAAACCGTGAATGTGAATGGACACACAAAATACAAAAAAAGTGGTTGGCTGCACAACGGCATGCTGCGAACATGGAACCGCGCCAATGGGTTTCAGAGGGGGATTTTTGGACAGACCAGAAAGAACGTTGACTTAAAGGCTGCGGAAAATCCTTTTATCGACGGTGGCAGTCGGCGCCTCGAGAGAATCGGCGTATCGTATTCAAAGCATTGTTTTATCCTCCTCCAGAATAGTTCCTTATAGCCTGCAGTTTTGTTTTTTTTCTCCAAAGTGCTCAGCAAAAAACATCTAGTGTATCTAATCTCATTTTCCCATCATCGATACATCATTGAGCAGCAGTCAGCAAGAAAAATCTTCTAGTGTTCTATCGTTTTGTATTCTCACATTATCAGCTTAATGAGGTAGTTGTCTCTTATTGTACGACCCCCCCCCCCCCCCCCCCCCCCCCTCTACCCTACAGGACATCCTGGCTCAGGCGGAGGAGAAGCTGGCCCACACCTCATCCTGCGGCGTGTGTCGTAAGCTGTCCTCCGTGGGACGCCGGGTCCTGTCCCTAGAGTCTGTGTCCAACTTCCATGGTCAGCGAGTCCAGCGTGTGTGTGTGTGTGTGTGTGTGTATGGGCGTGGGTGTGTATATGCGCGTGTGGTTGTGTGTGTATGTGTGTGTGTGTGGGCTTGCTTGTATGTATGTTCATTAGGGAGTATGTCCTTGCTCGTGTGTGTTAGTGTGTGTGTGAGTGTGTGTATATGCGTGTGTTGGTGTGCGTGTGTGTGATGGTGTGTATATGCGTGTGTGTGTATGTGTGTGGGCTTGCTTGTATGTGTGTTTGTAAGGGAGTATGTCCTTGCCTCATTGTACGTGTGTACGTGTGTCTGTGTTTGTGTACTTATATGGGCCTGTGTGTATATGTGCGTGCGTGTGTGTGTTTGTGTACATATATGCGTGTGTGTGTATACGTACTGTATATGCGCGTGTGTGTCTACAGGTGGGCAGGACGGCTCCTGGGAGGCCAAGACCAGACGTGCGTTCCAGAAGCCCGGCTCTGAAGACCGAGCAGTCCTCAGCGCGGCCGTCGACGCAGACGGTCGCCCGTTACGGCGGTGGCAGGCGTACGACAGCCCCTGGGACCCTCACCTCTGGGCGGCCTGCATGGAGGACGACGGCTCCGTCCCCGTCCAGGAGCCAGACCTGCGTTCCGGGGCCAGATGCGGTGCTCGGTGGTCCGGGGCCCAGCTACCACAGCAGCAGCAGCAGCATCAGGGCCGTTCCGGCCGGGGGGCCCTGAACCGGTCGTGCTCCGTGCCTGACTACAACAACCCGCCCTCGCCGCTGATGTCTCCGCACGGTGACATCAGCGTGCCGGTGTCGGACCTGACGGAGATCGGGGCGGACGACTGGGCAGAACAGGAGGAGGAGGAGGAGGAGGACCAGCCCCACGGCCGGCGGGGGGGGACCGCGTGGAGCCGCCGCCTCCGGAGGCCTCTGGACCGGGGTCAGTCCTGCGAGTGCTACCTGGCGTCCGGGGAGTATACGGCGGACCCCTCCACGGACAGGCGGGCCAATAACCAGAACGGCGCTGGCGGAGAGTGCGTGTGCGCGCCGTTAGGCGATGACGGCGAAGAGGAGCGCGACCGAGCGGCCGTCGGGGACGGCGATGAGGCCGACGGCGGCGGTGGACCGCTAGATGGCCCCGGTCCCTACGTCCCCGACAACCACATGACCAAGAGCATGCTGTGTCTCAACGAGGAAACACAGGACGAGGTCCGTCAGATGTAGTCTATGTAGAGCGGTTTAAGCATACCGTTCTTACACCCCAGGGTTTTTTTTTAGAAGATCTCATTTAAACTTAATTTTATTTGGTTATTGGTGAGGCTGCATGATAGTCTTTTATTGAACAAGTAAATGTAATTTTATTTAATTGAATTGATTTGTATTTAATTGTATTTAGTTGTATTTTCTTTTTATATATTTTATTCAATTCAATTTTATTTTATTGTATTTAATTTAATTTTAAACTATTTTATTTCACACAATTTTATTTTATTTGTTAAGTGTCAAGTGTATATTCTCATAATAATAGTATTTTAATTTTTTTAATGTTTGGATGAAATAGGTAACTGTGAAATAGTACTGTGTTTTCTATGTGTTCTTTTCTGCATCTTGTCTCTTTTCTCCTGGCCAGTGGATCTCTCTGAGGGAGCTGCTGCCTCGCTGGGGCCGGAGGCTGAGGGTTAATGAGCTGTGGGCCCTGTGTCACACCTGCCTCACCACGCTGCAGACCTACATCGACTTCCCAGGTGAAACGTCACCCCGTGCAATCGACACATTGGTTCTCACTCCCTGCCTGATTTCCTCCATCTGTTCTCAACTAAAACCGATTTTTGTTGTTTTTGTTACTTGCCAATTTCTCGAACAATGATTTTATGATTTTTGTTTTGTTTTATTCATTATTTGGGGTTTTCTTGCATATTTCCCTCTTCATTTGTTACTGGTTCATCGAGGGAGAGACGATGAAAAATCGGCCTCATTACGATATAATGAATATGGGTTTTGACCAATCATGTTCATCATCTCTCTTCTCTTCTCTTCCTCCTTTAGCGTACTTATGTCTGGACACCGTTTACGTGGGCTGTGAGGGAGAAGTGCTTTTCTTGAAACCCAAAAACATAGGTAGGATTCAACTGATGGGGTTTTTTCTTTTTTTAAATGATAGACTTTTGCTGCCTCAGCTCAGATTGACCCAGATTGACGCACGTCGATCGTGTGTCTCGATGGCAAAACAGTCGATGGTTGATCAGCCGCTTCAATGATAGTTCTCCTGTCTGCTCATTTTGGGGGGAAAGTACCGTACAACCTAATATAATAATAATAATAATAATAATAATAATAATAATAATAATATAAACATGTAAATGAGCTCTCACCTTCTGTTGAACCCTTTAGTCCTGTAATCACAACCTCACACATCAGTAATACCTTACATGCTGTACATTTCATCTCCTGTTGTCTAAATAAAGTAATAATAATAATAATAATAATAATAATAATAATAATAATAATAATAATCCAGAAATAACCAGAGCCAATAAAAAGGATGTGGTGCTTTTTCCTTTTTTTTTTTTTTTGTAGGTTCCTGTGACGCATTTTATCTCGCCCCTGAATATCAAGAGCATGGGATCGTGACAGAGAAGGTATGTCCGGTGTGTCTCTCTCTCTCTCTCTCTCTCTCTCTCTCTCTCTCTCTCTCTCTCTCTCTCTCTCTCTCTCTCTCTCTCTCTCTCTCTCTCTCTCTCTCTCAGCCTTTGTCCTAGCGAAAAGGGATTACCGTTTTTGGTAATCGTGATCTGTTCACCGTCTCCTTGGCCTAGGCCTGCGTCTACGGGGTGGCGGCCATCCTGTGGGCGGCGGCCAAGTTCGGCCTGTCGCCCAATCGGAAGCTGGCCATGCCTCGCCAGCTGAAGAGGCTGCTGCTGGAGATGGCCAGGAGGACGCCCATGGAGAGGCCGTCCATTGTTACGGCTCAAAAGGTGCGCTTCTGTCCCCCGTCCCCTGTCCCCCGGCAGAAACAATGGACACGCCACGCGTGTTTCTAATTCACACACACAGAAAGAAAGCAGTGTTACAGAACGTGAACAGAAGAACACTGCCTCCATGAAAACACAACATTGGTTTTATACATATATATATATATATGTATATATGTATACATATATATATATGTATATATATATATATATATATATATATATATATATATATATGTATACATATATATATATATATATATATATATATATATATATATATGTATATATGTATACATATATATATATATATGTATATATATATATATATATATATATGTATACATATATATATATATATATATATATACATATATATATGTATATATGTATATATATATATACACTAGTGTTGGAAATTCAGGGACTTAGCATGTGTCCTATGTCTGATCTAGATTTTTAATAAACATTTTGACGGCTTCCGATGATCTCTTTAGAGAACAAAGAGGCTCTGTCTAGACAAAGCAACAATGGAAACCCTCGGGAGTGTTGAACACACCCCAACCCCCTCCTACGCCATCATTAAGCATCATTGTCCATCAGCGACAAAATAATTCAACTATGTAAATACACGGGTATGAAAATAGAAATGTTATGTAACTGTTTTGTAACCGTCTTCTCCTTCCAGAGCTGTCGTGACTACTTGTCATGCCAAGGGACCTCGGCTGAGACGGTTTGGACACTGCTGATTGACGCAATTCACCAGGTACACGTTTTATATTCATATATATATATATATATATATATATGTGTATATAGATATATATATATATATATTAGTATTATTATTTGATTTGATTTGCTTTATTTCAAGATTCAGGGTTCAAGATGTTTTTATTATCCATTTGCAACATGTACAATGGAATGCTCCCCGTTCCCTCCTGATTCCCCTCTGAATTTCCTGCAACAATCCTATGCTCTACTATGCAATACCATACTATACTACAATACTATACTATGAACAACATGATATACTTCTTACCATATGCTTTACTATATACTATAAGCAACACTGTATACTATACTGTATACTATACTATATACTATAAACAACACTATACTATAACATACTATGCACAATCAAAAGATGATGGATGATATATACTTATAGTGAATTGTGCAAAAAGCATTTTAAAGTGCCAGTAGTGCAGCAGCATCATGAATACAGTGCAGTACAGTGCAGAACAGTGCAGTAACTGTAATGAGTCCAGAAAGTCCAGCAAAATAAGTATGATAGTATGATTACGCTACTTGTTGTGCTCAATCTAACCACTAGGTGGCACTAGTCCATACTAACAATTGTATGTAATTCCCAGAACAGGCAAAGGTTGGAAATCAAGAGTACAGAATGTTTTACCCAAGTTGCTTGTAAGCCACAGAACAAAGTTCCACATACTCTACCTTTTCCACTGACAGCTATACTGTGTCCTTGTTCATAACAAACTACTCTCCAACTGCTATCTAAGCCTCTGAATGTGATTGCTTGTTTTCTGTCTGGCTTTTCAGCAACACTCACACAAGTCAACCGCCCCCGAGGGGCCCGACAAAGCGGACCTCTGTCCCACATCAGCCGAGCGCTCCCCCGCACACATCACCAGTGGTACGATCCGTCCCTCTCCTCCAATCATTGACACTGACGGATCATTAAATCCTTGTAATACCTTTTTTCCGATTGCACTCGGTGTTCCAAACCATCAGGGGATTCCCTTAAAGAACAAGGCTTGTGTCATTCGCTTTGGTTTTCTTGAGATTTGTTCAGTGGTCGGCTCATTTTAAAATGACCTTTTTTCTTTTCTTTTTTGCTTCCCTCTCCCGCTCAACATCATAGCCTGTCGAGAAAATGACAGACAGACAGACAGTATTGGCGTAGCTGTCCCTAGAAAGTCATTAAAACAAGTCACTGAGCTGTCTCGTTGTCAACAGAACTCTGCACTTCAGCGCTATGAAGTCCCTGTCATGCAGGTCGGAATGCACTTGCACTTGTGCACTTGCTTACTTTGTCGAGCTTCTGCGTCTTCTACATCTGCCATTCTCTAGACACGTTTCTGAGGCTATTTGACCAAATAGGAAAAAACGCACTTTCATAGGCCTTGTTCTTTAAAAGGAAAAGCATTAACCTTTTTGAACTCACAGCAGGCATCGTATCGCAAGTATTGTTCATGAATGAAACATTCATTCATACATTGCCATGCTTTTCACCCATGAATCACCCGTTCAGTGCTATCAGTTTGCTATCATTGTTGTGTGTGTGTGTGTGTGTGTGTGTGTACATTTTTTTTGGTGCCTGCATGAGACCAAACGGTGGACCTTGTGACCGGCATGGCTGTAACTGTGCGTAGGCTTTGTGCCATTGGCCACTGAGAGCCGACTGGCTCCTGTACATGGCCCTGTTCCCCGCAGCTATCCAACCAGCATGCTGCAACTCCCAGAGGCCTTCACTTCCACGGCCACACACTTTAGCCCCATCGTCCTGACCCAGGAAGACCACTCAGAGGAGGAGGGGAACCCAAAGCCTGGAGCGCACGTTGACGGGTAGGGGTTTTGAATAATTGAATAATTATAATAATAATTATTATTATTATTATTATTATTATTATTATTTTATTATTTTATTATTATTATTTTTTATTTATTTTTTATGTATTTTATAATATAGTATTATATTTTTAGTATTATTATTATTATTTTATTATTTTATTATTATTATTAGTTTTTTTTTAATGTATTTTATAATATAGTATTATATTTTTATTATTATTATTATTTTATTTATTTTATTATTAATATTGTTTTAATATATTTTATAATATATAATATTATTATATTTGTATCTTCTTCTTCTCCTTCTTCTTCTTCTTCTTCTTCTTATTATATTGATATCATTATTATTATTAATATTATTATTATTATCGTAAACAAATGTACATATTAATAGTACATATTAATAGTAGTAGTACATATGTGAGAATTTCACATTTGCTTGATAATAGGATTTTTTTTGTCCGAACAGAACTATGGAGTTTGCTAGAAACGGTGTCACTGGACCAAAGCAGGAAGGAGGCCTTGATATCACGTCACGCTGTGAGAACGTGTCGCTCACACGGACCTTTGTGACGCATCTCGACGTCGCTGTCTTGCTGCCGGACGGACGCGCCGATCAAACGGACACGAACACTGTCAGGGGACAATCCTCCGGCCTATTAAACTCTCTCTCTGTTCCCTCTGATACGTCCCAGCGTGGAACAATGGTCTCACTTCCTGCAGCCTACGCCGCTTACGCTTACCTCAGCCGTTTTAAAAGTTACCTCTTGTGTCAGGACACCACCGCGGGACGTCTGACGCTGGTACCCGTCGGGTTCACGCCCTTCACGACATCATCAGACTCTCTCAGATCTCAGAAGATCTCAGAATCTCCGCGGTTATCTCCCCGGCAACAACAACAAACTGTCTGTTCCACAGCCAACACGGCTGGACCGGTTGATGGTTTAACTGGTTCTGTTAGTCCAGACCCTCCTCTCCAAATTGTGGGTCCTCGTGACAGACACGGGGAGCTCACTGGGTCCGGAAGCCGGAGTAGTGATGGGTCCTGGGTCGACCGGCTGTGTCCCTGGATCTACCGGCTGGGTCCCTGGGTCTCCCAGCTGGGTCCCTGGGTATCCTTGCTGGGTCCCTGGTCTACCAGCTGGGTCCCTGTGTCTACAGACTGGGTCCCTGGGTCTACCAGCTGGGTCCCTGGGTCTACCAGCTGGGTCCCTGGGTCTACCTACTGGGTCCCTGGGTCTCCCGGCTGGGTCCCTGGGTCTACCAGCTGGGTCCCTGCATCTACCAGCTCAGTCCCTGGTACTACCGGCTGGGTCCCTGGGTCTCCCAGCTGGGTCCCTGGGTCTATCAGCTGGGTCCCTGGGTCTACCGGCTGGGTCCCTGGGTCTACCGGCTGGGTCCCTGTGTCTACCGCTGGGTCCCTGGGTCTACCGGCTGGGTCCCTGGATCTACTGGCTGGGTCCCTGGGTCTACCGGCTGGGTCCCTGGATCTACCAGCTGGGTCCCTGGGTCTACTGGCTGGGTCCCTGGGTCTACCGGCTGGGTCCCTGGGTCTACCGGCTGGGTCCCTGGATCTACCGGCTCAGTCCCTGGGTCTACCGGCTGGGTCCCTGGGTCTACAGGCTGGGTCCCTGGGTCTACCGGCTAGGTCCCTGGGTCTACCGGCTGGGTCCCTGGGTCTACCGGCTGGGTCCCTGGGTCTACCGGCTGGGTCCCTGGGTCTACCGGCTGGGTCCCTGGGTCTACCGGCTGGGTCCCTGAGTCTACCGGCTGGGTCCCTGGGTCTACCGGCTGGGTCCCTGGGTCTACCAGCTGGGTCCACCCAAGAGATGGATGGAGAACCAGCGCTCTGCCACTACCTTCACCCTGCCCTACAAGAGGCGATAGCTGACCTGCTGAAGGGAGAGTTTGACAACAAGACCTCCGTGGAGAATGACCAGGAGGAGCTGGCCATGGGCATAGGTACCTTTAGGACAACTCTGTCCCTTTTTTGGTGACCCATTCATAATATGTTTCTGGTGAGTCAATGCATGATGTCAGTGTATGTCCATGTGCACATCGGCTTTTGTTCAAATCCGAAAGCTGTTTACAATGCACATTTACATCTGTATATTAACACTCGATTTGCTCTTTTTTAATACATAAATAACATACCTGAATGTTTGAATTGTTTGAAAAGCAAAGCAAGATAGCTGTCTAACTAACTGGAATGTGTCTTTTGTTTTGGAGGGGAGTACGTGTTCTCCTTGAAGGACCTGCAGTACCAATCCTTCGCCCGTCTTGTCAGAGAAGGGTTCAGCCATCTCTACTGGGAAGAGGACTTGCTGGGCGTTTTACACTGCCTGGTGAGCTCCACCCAGGTCATACGGTGAGTAGGAGTCCATGTCCAAGAGTTCCCTGTGTCTGCTTTTTTACAAGAGAGATATACACCGACAATGGTGGGCTAGTTTGTATCTTGTATATTTCCATAATGCTACAGAATTGTACCAATTCTAATGCATATTGTATCCTGTGAAATGTGTTCCTACATTGGTAGCTCAACCTATGAAGAGAGATGCAATGCTTAGCATTTGTCTCATGCAATTAGACGTGATCAAATACAAAGTGAAAAGAAAGAACACTGGAAAGTTTCCATGGTGACAAAAACAACAATCATTTTCTCGCAAAAACAGGCCACTCAATGACTGTAACTGACACACATGCACACACAAACACACACAAACACACACACACTCACACACAGGTACATAAGCATGTGCGTGCACCATTCAAATTCACAGCATTCACACACGGTACACACTTCAATTACAACTAAGGTGGAAGCGGTTCGCCATGGTTACGGCGTTCTGGGTGGGGATGGGAAGCAGAGGACACGGGTGAGACACTGCAATTAAGGCTTCCGTATGAATCGGCGAATGCACCACAAGTGCATTCAAAGACAAAGAGACCAAGAGATAGTCTGCGTATCCGCCGGCAGACGCTTCCATCACGGCTGGTTTTCTTTTTTTCATCTTCTTTCTTTGTCTTTTTCTTCGTTGTGTTCCTGCGTGTGTGTGTGTGTGTGTGTGTGTGATTAAGATCACACACTTAGATTGACTGTGTTTTCTCTCTCTCTCTCTCTCTCTCTCTCTCTCTCTCTCTCTCTCTCTCTCTCTCTCTCTCTCTCTCTCTCTCTCTCTCTCTCTCTCTCTCTCTCTCTCTCTCCCTCTCCCTCTCCCTCTCTATTTCTCTCTCTCCCTCTCACCCCATGTAGGGGCTCTAATGAGACTCCAGCACTAGCCTCCTCTATCTCGCCAGTAAGATCTGCCGTCCAGACGAGTGGGGGGAGAGCATCCACCCTGCACGGCTTGTTGGACGTGAATGGGAACCTTCCCTTCACTGAGCCTTTCATAGGAACAGGCACCACCATGTCCCGTCTTATGGACCCTGAACCGACGCGCTTTGACGGACGCCCAGATGATATACGGCAAGGTAAGGGATGAATACACCTATGTTAAAAATACGGTTTTATGTCGCTTTTTTTGTCGGTTTGTTGTTTATTGAGCTTGCACAGCCGACCAGCGTTATGGCAAATGACCACCGCTCACTGGGGAAGTGCTTTGAGGATGACAGGCAGCTGGAGGAGGGAGTTGTAAAGAGCACATTCAGAGCAGTCCAAGGCCACGCTGGGAGAGAGATGTCTTCCAAAGAGTCCTCTCGCTCCTGTGAGAGTTTTCATGGAATTGTGTTCCATGAAACACATTTTGTGTTCCAAAGAATGTCGGACATGAATGAAGTAGTTCACAAAATGTGAATAAATGAATACAAATGCAAAAAAAGAGTAAGCTATTAATTCAAAGAATCCGCTGCTTATAGGTTTCTCCATAGGATTGCTTTAATGTGGAAAAATGTAAACATCATTTAGTAAAAGTAAAACTACATTAATTGCACGTAAGATGAAATACATTAATTACATTATTAAAGTCTCTCTGAAAAAAATGTGCTTGTTTGGCCTTCACAGACGAGGCTGCATACACTCCTCCTCTACTGAAATCCCTATCAGGACAATTTTCCTCTGTATTTTTTCATTTCCCCCTCCCCTCTCTCTCCTTCCCCCTGGTCCAGCTGTGAGCTCCGGCCGCGAGCTGCCCATGGAGACAGAGGTCACGCAGGGAGGGGAGCGTTTGACGGGGGGCGGCTGTGAAAGCCCTGCCTTTGAAGACCACTCTCCGTGGGGGCGGCGAGGGGGAGGCGGGGGCCCCGGGGGGTTGGTAAGCGGCGAGGGGCGAGCCGGGGCCAGCAGCCCCGGCTGCTCAGACGACATGGAGGACGACGGTGACTCTCTGTGCTCCTCGGAGCGGCGTGTCTCGCCCTACGGCTCGGGGGCTTGGGGGGCCCCGGAGCAGGGCTCTGAGTCCGACCCGTCCTGGGCACTGGCGTACTACGGGGACGAGTGCTTTGGCGCGGAGGTGATGCACTACGCCCAGAGTCTGGGACAGCACTCGGGGTCGGCGTGTCTGGACGTCAAAGCGCAGGTGCGTGAATCTACACGCCAGGGAGGGCTTGAGAGAGGTGTTGTTGGTGTTGGTGTTGGTGGTGGTGGTGGTGGTGGTGTCGGTGGTGGTGGTGGTAGTGGATGTGGTGTCGGTGGTGGTGGTGGTGGATGTTGTGGTGGTGGTGGTGGATGTTGTGGTGGTGGTGGTGGTGGATGTTGTGGTGGTGGTGGTGGTGGATGTGGTGGTGGTGGTGGTGGTGGATGTTGTGGTGGTGGTGGTGGTGGATGTGGTGGTGGTGGTGGTGGATGTGGTGTCGGTGGTGGTGGTGGTGGATGTTGTGGTGGTGGTAGTGGTGGATGTGGTGGTGGTGGTGGATGTGGTGGTGGGGGTGGTGAGGGTGGTGGTGGTGGTGGCGGAGCATTAATCATAGCTGACCTTATCGGCTTGCTGTGGGGTTTGGTGGACTAGCGTACGTATATTGGGCTTTAAAGTGTATACGACCTAAGTCTATAAAAGCCCATCAATTTTATTCTCTGCATTCTTACCATTCACCACAAGGTTTACTATTGTTTACAAATGAAAACCCATATATGGATGTTGGATCTTTGCATTACAACATGTGGTTATGACTACAATTCACATGCCTAAGTGTTAATTCAGACTCATAAGTTAAATATAATATTTTTGCTTCCGCTATTGTGCCAAGCAGTAATGTACAGTATAAGAAAATGTTCCAACCATCGTATAGATATTTAAAATGGCCACGTGTTCATAAATGCACCTACAAATATAAAATAATCTGAAACCACAGGTTGAAATTGCTTTTTTTTTATCCTTAGTTTCACATCCAGCGTTACGTTGGTCAGCGCCAGACAAGCTGATTAATTTGAATGCAAATCCCTGACTCTGCCCTTTGCCTTCCATTTATACCGATGATGAATAAACATAGACTTTATATATGTATCTCGTTTTAAAGTAGGTCAACTATCATGCTATGTGCTAAATAGGAGGATTGTTAGGAGGGGAGGCTTTGCAAGGTAAGGCCCCTCAGCAGGAGAAGAGGTTATTACCATTTGCAAGCGAATACTAATGAACTCTTCCTGTGAACTCTCCGGGGCTTTGATGGGCTCCTCCGTACCACTTATCTAATGGCTAGAAAGAAAATATATATATATAACCCGAAACACACAATGTGTCCATCTCAGTCGGTGAACTGAATAGCTTAATCATGCCCCCCTCGTAGAGCAGGGGGAGCAGAAGTATCCCGTTCTCCAAGCTGTGGCTACGTTTGCTCCGAAAACACAGATGGAACATGTCCAGTGATTCTATTATGACTCCATGCAGGAGCTGCAGCAGCAGTTGGTCATTGAGAACAGAAATCTGAAGAAAACCAGAAACTTCTACCAGAAGCTCCTGCAACAAGACCGAAAAAACAAAGGTAACCCTAACCCTGTTTTATTTTTTTGACCAATTTGTTTACCTTGAATGTGCGATCTAGGGAATAGCTCTAAGAACGGATGTATGTATGTCTGGAAAAATGGAAAGACTGACATCGGCTCACGTGTGGACCCTCGTCCCCCTACAGGTTCGGAGTCCAAACTGATGCTGGGCAAACTGAAGACCCAGCTTGAAGAAGTGAAATCCAAAGTGGAGTTCCTGTATTCTGTGAAGAAGTATCTAGAGGTACTTACTCCCCATACCCATACAGCTTTTGGGGGTTTATTATACTGTTTGCATTTTTCCATTTATATTACACATATGACATAACATTGTTATTCATAATATTAAAATCATCATCCTCGTCATCACCACCACCATTATCACCAGCACCATCATCATCTTCATCCCATCATACTCAATACAACCACCATCACCTTCATCATCCAACATCATACTCAATACAACCACCATCATCTTCATCCTCCCCATCATACTCAATACAACCACCATCATCTCCATCATCCCTATCATACTCAATACAACCACCATCATCTCCATCATCCCCATCACACTCAATACAACCACCATCATCTTCATCATCCCCATCACACTCAATACAACCACCATCATCTCCATCATCCCTATCATACTCAATACAACCACCATCATCTCCATCATCCCCATCACACTCAATACAACCACCATCATCTTCATCCTCCCCATCATACTCAATACAACCACCATCTTCTCCATCATCCCCATCATACTCAATACAACCACCATCATCTTCATCCTCCCCATCATACTCAATACAACCACCATCATCTTCATCCTCCCCATCATACTCAATACAACCACCATCATCTTCATCATCCCCATCATACTCAATGCAACCACCATCATCTTCATCATCCCCATCATACTCAATACAACCACCATCATCTTCATCCTCCCCATCATACTCAATACAACCACCATCATCTTCATCATCCAACATCATACTCAATACAACCACCATCATCTTCATCATCATCCCCATCATACTCAATACAACCACCATCATCTTCATCATCATCCCCATCATACTCAATACAACCACCGTCATCTTCATCATCCCCATCATACTCAATACAACCACCATCATCTTCATCATCCCCATCACACTCAATACAACCACCATCATCTTCATCATCATCCCCATCACACTCAATACAACCACCGTCATCTTCATCATCCCCATCACACTCAATACAACCACCATCATCTTCATCATCATCCCCATCATACTCAATACAACCACCATCTTCATCATCATCCCCATCACACTCAATACAACCACCATCATCTTCATCATCATCCCCATCATACTCAATACAACCACCATCATCTTCATCATCCCCATCACACTCAATACAACCACCATCATCTTCATCATCATCCCCATCACACTCAATACAACCACCGTCATCTTCATCATCCCCATCACACTCAATACAACCACCGTCATCTTCATGCTGGGGTCCTTCTTCCTCCAGGTACTGATTGTGGACCAGTGGGGCCTGGAGGTGACTCTGCTGCCAGCGCTGGCCGACCACCACCTCAGCTCCGTGGAGCGGCCCGACCCCGCCGACCCCACCGTCCTCAGCTTCGGGCCTCAGACGGGCCACTGCAGGAGCACCCTGCAGGCCGGCACCCCCAGAGGGCTCCTGGCCCATCTTTATGCTCGGTAATGACTCGCCGTCCTCAACCATATTCTACATGACGGATCAGCCCTGACTGGTGCAGCAGCCAACAGGACTGTGTTTCTGTGTGTGTGTGTGTGTGTGTGTGTGTGTCATTAAAACATTGTAACATCTTAATAGTAGTAGTGGTAGTAGTTGTAGTAGTAGTAGTAGTAGTAGTAGTAGTAATAGTAGTATTTATTAAGAATTGTGTATTTTATTATTTTATTTGACCCAAGTGACCACCAGCAACCGTTTAGATCTCCAGCTTTACAGACACAGAACATGGTTTCTAATGTCCAGTATCTTTATAGGAGAACAGTGGTTCCCAACCTTGGGGTCGGGACCCTACTTGGGGTCACCTGATATGCATTTGGAGTCACAGGCAATTTTGTTTCATGTCATAGACGTCCTGTATATACACACTGCCTCAAGATTCATAGCCACGTGCAAAATACTACTCATCACTTTGTGTGTAGTAGAGCGATGCGGTTATTTTCACCGGGGCATTGATATTACAGACAGGCAGATGATGTTGATCAGTTCAAAAATATTTGTGTGGTAGAAGATGCACAAAAGCTAAAGTTCGGATCATACATCTATGAATGGGATCACAGGGGTTAAAACAAAGGCCTGGGAACCACGTTGCAAAGGTGAAACACTATTTGGGTTACATTGTGACCAGCAGTGTGTTCTCTATGATTGCAGGAACGTGGCGCTCGATGGCTACGTCCAACAGCTTCTCTACACTTACCGCTACTTCTGCACCAGCGAGCAGCTGCTCAGCTTCCTCATGGACAGGTTCAGCACCGCCACAAGGTAAGGATGAAACCACCGCCTGATAAACACACAATCAACACACTATCAACACACAATCAACACTTTAATTATTATTAACACATTATCAACTAGAGCCATGGCAACCCAACCCAACACTATCGCCTGTGCAAAAGACCAGCACGTTGGATTTCTTCAATAATGTATTTATTTTGGTTGGTTAATATGTATTCATGAATGTATTACTTTGCAATGGATTGCTCATTCACTTGCATACCTATGGAGTTTGAAATAACAAATAACGGTACATAGAATAGCAAGGGGAAATGCTGGTTAATAAGTCTGCTTGTTCATCACTGATTAATTAACCAGATCAAATGGAATAGGGCAGGCGATTCCATTTCTCTTTTGCTATTCATTTTGTGAATTTCATCTCTAAAAGTATATAATGCAGTACGTCCAAGATGCAAGATTCTAAGCAGCTGAACGTAGTTTAGGCTTGCCCGTTTCCTTTAAGTTAATGACAATATATATATATAAAAATATATATATAGTAAAAATCCTACCAGGCAACACTCATTGGTTAGTTTCACGTATTTCTCTGTCTGAAGAGGCCCGGACCTATCGGGAAACAACGTGAAGATTCTCCACCGTACTCTGCACCTGCTGGAGGCCTGGCTCATAGACTGCAAAACGGTGGACCTGACCCCAAACGGTAGCCTTCTGAGCACACTGGAGAACTTCCTCAACTCCGAGGTGATTGTTAAACTCGTCGTCAATCAGGAAGTAAGAGCTTTGGATAATGGATTGTAGCCCAAGCCCGAGTTGATTGACATTGGTTAAAATGTGTCTTACCTCTGCTGCACACACACACACACACACACACACATATACACACACGTACACACACACACACACACACACACGTACACACACACACACACACACACACGTACATACACACACACACACACACACACTACCTGTTGCTCTACAAGGTCATTCCTGTGGACAGCAGAGCGGAGACCCTTCTAGCCACTCTCCACAGCCCCCCAGGGAAGAGGCGGATCCAAGGCAGTGAACGTCCAATCAGCATTCAGGCTCAAGATGAGGACTCGTTGTCCATGCAATCACCCGTGGAGGAGGCTGAGAAAAGGGTCCGTTTTCTTTTGTTTTTGTAAATTGGCGGTAACGTAACCGTCTCACCCTGTTGTGTAACCCTGGTCACATTCAAAACCAAATGTTGTCGTTTCGTATAATCGACATGCTAAGCAAACACATGCTTGAAAAACAAACTGAACCGATGTCCTTCATTGAGTGACTCGAATTCTCTATTTTTTGGTATATGTGACGTATCCAACATCCGAATAATAATAATAATAATGCATTTTATTTATATTGCAATTTTCATTCAAAAAAATCTGGGCTACAAAGTTAAAAACAGAAGCAAACAAACCCAATTAGAGAACTTAAAAATAGTAAACACTAATATTATATAAATATATATAAAAATAAGAAAGAAACAGTGCCATCTCTGGTGAAACTTGGGTTATTGCAGTTTCTTGCTCAAATGGTTCCAGCTGACACCATGGGCACCAGTATGTATATAAATATATGGTGACTGTGTCGGAGACTACCGTGTAGTTATATTTCTTTCTATTGAATGCGTCGATTGAACACCCCATGAAAGGGACATGACCTTCCTTCCTTTCTCTAACTCCTACATGGAGGACTTCATGACCTCCATCAGTATTCCGATGGTGACCGTTCGTTTCCCCCCCCCCCCTTTGGCAGCACTGGGGCCCCTGGAGGATGTCCAGTGTGGTGGAGCCCCGGGACAGGGACTTCTGCATCGCGGCCGCCCTGCCCGTGCCCTGCTTCGGGTCCCTGCTGGGCGACCTCTCCGGCGGGTCCCCGCGGGCCCAGGACCGCTTCCTGCTGCCCTTCAGCCAGAGTACCTACAGCACTCAGTGCACGGCCCAGCAGCTCACGCTGCTGCAGCAGGTGGGCACACACACACACACACTTCAACACACACATACACGCACGCACGCACGCAAGCACGCACGCAAGCACGCACGCACATGAACACACAAACAAACAAACAAACAACACGCACACATAAACGCACACATAAACACACACACACGAACGCACACACACAAACACACACACACACATGCACGCACACACACACACGTACAAACACACACGCAGACACACACACACACACACACACACACACACACTTATGTACACATTAAGAGACTTAGCTTATTTACCACTGAGCACCAATCGCCATATATATATATATACTGTATCATCCATCAGACACTTTATTGTTATTTTTTATTGTGTATAGTATTGTTATAGTACAGTATTTTTATAGTGTTGCTTATAGTATAGCATTTAGTAGGTAGTATATAGTGTTGTTTATAGCATAGTATAGTATTGTTGTATTCATAATGCGAGAGTGAATGGGGCATAAGCATTCCATTGTACTTCATTTGGCAAAACGTGTGACAGAGGAGGGTGTGGGCACACATTCATGCATCTATTCTCAACATGGCAACATGTGGACATACGTTAAGTTCATCTGCCTCAGTGGACCTTTTGCTTCTACCTATGAGATCAAACAGAGCTCTCGTCTTGTTGTTCACACTGTTAGCCACCAGAGGGCGATGTGCACCTACGCATGCCCTGATTCGGCTTCCATGGTAACGCAGCACATGGGGTGTTGTTGTTTTTGGTTTACTTTGTGCAGGAGGTTTTCCTTGGATGTCATCCGGTTCACTTCCTCAACTCGAGAGCAAATGGGGTCAGCGATTCAGCTTTGAGTCCCAACAAGTAAGCACACAGCACAACCATCGTGGGCAGGGACGTTATCACACCATATCACATACTATCTGTATATTTCCAATAGTTATTTGCCGTTTTTAAAATGTATTTTAAGGTTGTTTTAATCACCTGTAAATGATGGCTTAAAGCGTCCTTTAGGTATTTTCACTGTGTAAGACGGTGGCCCTGAAGTGCAAATCACAACCAAAAAAAGAAAACAACTCCAAATAAGAAACCACAACATAAAAGAAAACACACACACAAGTCAGAACGACATTAACTTCAAACTGGAAAAGGCAGGTCTCTATCGTGTCGACGCCGCTGTTCGTCCCTTTAAGACAAACAAAAGTATAGTAAAAAAATTGTATGTGGTCGCACAAAGACAACAGACAGGTGTTTAATTAAAAATAGCAGAATGAGTTGCTGTCATTCTGGCAAAGAAATTGTTGAAACCCTGCGGTGCAACTTTTGCAGTGGTTGTGGCAAAGGGCTTTGTTCACGACACACCAACGGACCACCTCAGTAGGCCCCAGGGATGGGGCTGAGGAGTGATAGTAATCAAACTGCAAAACATTCCTGGCACACCCCAACTGCTCTTTCGATCCTCTTGTCTCTCCCGCTTCTCTCTGAAGATAAACAGAAAAGGCAATAGAAATATGTTGAATAGAACTTGTAGTAACAGTTGTTGACATGACAGTCATCAACAGTCATAGTGTAGTATACAGTCTATACAGTTCTATACAATGAATAGCATTTTAGAATACTGGGCAATGAGGTACTAGTTGATGACATGAATGAAATGGTTTTTGCAACTATCAAAAACACCACAAGACACTGCCATGGTGTAGCCTGTAAAACAATCAGAATAGAAGGTAAATTATAAAACTTTAACTAACATAAACATGGCAAAAATCTCTGTTCAATCAGTATTGCATTGCAGGAGTTTCATATCATAAATTCTAACCAGCTATAACTTTGAACATGTAATAAAGTATACATTATGAGATACACATGGGTTAATACAGTATATGAGTAAATAGCAAGTATGCAAATGCATCGAATTGAGCACATGGGTGTATCCCCCCAGTTATCAGTGCTGGAGACCTGTGTATCGTAAGATGAGGTTTGAGTCTAAGTGTCTCCGACAGGTGAGGGGATGGATTGTAATATCAATTAATGCTAATAACGACCAAATCATAGGGGTTGTGGTGCTGAAGACAGATATATTGGTTAACGGCTTTAGAGACATTAGTTCGAGTCCTGCTAATTTCACTCCCCCTCCTCGGCAAGCTTGGCAAGTGTCTCGGTGGCAAAGTTGTGAGAGCTGCTGGTTAGCAATTCTGGAGACCTGTGTTTGATTCCAGCTGAGGTTGGTATTGTGAATTTGTGGAGCATGTTCTCCATGGAAATGTGATTTTTAGAAAAACATAACAATGTCCTGTGAATTGTAATGTCAATTAATCCCTCCAATTGAATCAGAGCACGTGTCTCTGTGGCGCTGTTGTCAGGTATATTAACATATATAACAATTATATATATATAACAGCTTTGGAGACTTCGGTTGAAGTCCCGCTGATCTGACAACACTCTCCTTGGAAACCCAACGACTTTTTGGAAACTATGTCACGGGAATTGTAATGTCATAAACTCAGAGCTTGTGTTAGCCAGCATCTCTTTTGCATAGTTGTGAGAGCTGCAGGATAGCAGTTCTGGAGACCTGTGTTTGATTCCCGCTGAGGTTGGTGTTGGCGCTGGCTGAAAGGCGCCAGGTGCTCTGCCCTTTAGCCCCGATCACAACAGGACGCGATTCTATTTTAGGAGCCGTTCGAAGCAGTGTTTTTTTTAGTTGCTATGCAACCACCAGACCAGCTGTCAGTCTTAGCATTGTAAACACGGAAGTTAATTTGCTGCTTGCTGCTTGTTAATTCATCTGATTGGACAATGAAGAAAAAGATGAATTAATTAAAGCAAACTGTTTGTACCATGTTGAATTGCACAGCATCATTATATTTAGCGTCGCATTGTGTTGAATCAAATAGTATCGAAATACACTGCATGAATCGATCAATCATATCAACTTCAAACATCTTGGTCTAGTGTTAACAGATTGTGCTTAGCAGATTGCAGCAGAGCCGTACTGCTGCAATCTGCTAAGCACAATCTGGCATGAGTGTTTTTTGTGAAATGCTGGTTTAATCTGTTAATGTTGCTACATTATCAGATGGAAAAAACAGAGTTTTTATTGTCACTAAAGGGGCAATATCCCAAAGTTGACAAATGTGTTTTTGAATGTCAGGTTTAGCAAATGTAGTTCTGGGTACATGTCAATGTACTTTCTGTTTAAGTTGTACTACAAAAACTGAATATGAATATCAGACTTTGCCATGAAGGTTCAATACAAATAACAATCGCATTATCTGAAGTGAACTAAATCAATTGTTCAAATGTTCACTGAACCAATAACATGGTCTTAAGTGCACAGAGCACAACACATTTAACATAATTAACTTAAGAATAAGAATATATAAGAATATAGAATATATACAAAAAAAGGATCCAAAGCATGGATAATTCTGCATCCTAAACTCCATGTTTGACATTTGGAATGGTGAACTAGTTAAAAGGGTAGAGGTATAGTGGTGTCATTCCTGCAGGTGGATTGATGCCCTGTGGTCGAAAAATCATCCAGGAACACAGCAGTCACATTTTCTGAAAGGATGACTAATGTTCTTAGAAGAGTGACACCTGCAATTAAGGCACCGACTATTTCTCCTCTTTGGAACTGTCAGTTAGGCTCATGTTGCTTTGAAAAGTTACATATCAAAGTGATATTTGTTTTCATATTAAAACTAAAACCACACCTGTAACAAGGGCTCTTGGTTTGCGAGACATTATGAGGTACTTGGACCGATATCCTCTATCCCATTGTATAACCTGAAAAATAAATATGTTTAATATCCTTATTGATATGCCAGGCGTTAGTGTCTGCAATAAACAAATACAGCGCCAGAGTTTATCATTAAATTATCAATAAACGAATACAGCGTCAACATGATAGAGACCTACCTTTTACGGGTTGAAGTTCATTTTTGTTGTGGTTTTTGACTTCTTGACTTGTGTGAGTGTTTTTGACTTGTGGGTTGGGGTTCTGATTTGGCGTGCGTGTTTTCTGATTTGGAGTTGTCTTCTTATTGTGGTTGTTATTTGCACCTCCGGGCCACCATAGTGTAACACTCATTTGTATCACTAATGTACTGGCATATGCTGATTTAGATTTTGATTGCATCATTGTATTGTCTCTATGGCTGTGCAGTATCTCAATAGGCCTATAGATAATTTCACAATATTTAGTTGTTAGCTTTATATTAAGAATAATTAATAAATCCAGAAAGGTCTGTGTTGCCCGTGTTGGATACTTTTAATTGAAATTGCAGCATAATGAAAGACAATATACCAGATTATATCTCATCTAAAATCCAAACAAAGATTATAAATTCTCTAAATCAGCCTGCTCCTAATGTTATAATATGGCAAACTGTGTGATAATAACAGTGTTATAATATGGCATGTACATGTAATACTTAACAATTACAGTACGTGTAAGTGTGTATGGTATTATTGTAACGTTTTCCCCAACCTCAAGGAACATGTTTCCCCGCGTCATACCAGCAGAGGGCGCTAGTCTGTTTGCGGGTGAGGAGACCAGCCCGTCAGACAGCGTCCTCCAGAGGCTGCTGGCGTTTGCCGACAGTGTCACGAACTGGATCTCTGCTGAAATTGTCAGCAGTGACTCTTCCAAGGTGAGAGGTGATTCTACAGATAAGAGCCATTCCACTACGTAAATTAAATAGTTTGTATTCAATTTACAGAATAGGAAAGTCAGATGTGGGGTTATGACTTGAAAATGCAATGGCTTCACTTTAAAAGAATAATGAATACATAATGCATGGGAATAGAATAAGAGTTGCCATCAAAGTAAACAAATGGATAGTAAGTAATAT
The DNA here is from genome assembly GCA_027704905.1 of Muraenolepis orangiensis. Taxonomy (NCBI): domain Eukaryota; kingdom Metazoa; phylum Chordata; class Actinopteri; order Gadiformes; family Muraenolepididae; genus Muraenolepis; species Muraenolepis orangiensis. The sequence goes on from CM051018.1 coordinate 16,096,787, forward strand.
AGTAATAGTAATATATAGTAATAAGTGCATAGTGAGTGAGTCAGGGTCGTGGTGAGGGGGTGTATCTCACTGATGTTACATCATGAAGGAATGTGAGAGATATTTCAAATAGACAGACAAGAATCCAGTCTGAACACATGAGCAGAATGGGGGAGAAGCATGAGCCAAACATCCGAAAGTGATGTTATTTTGTTAAAATCAATCAACAATCATCAACAAAATTCAGATTTAAGATTTGGTT
>CM051018.1:16099527-16117027 GCA_027704905.1 Muraenolepis orangiensis
GGAGGCCCACCCTGCCCTCGGCCCGCATCTTGGCCATGCACGTGCAGCAGCTGGAGAGAGGAGGCTTCACCCTCACCACGGGGGCCTACAAGTGGACCAAGCTGAGGTGAGCTCAGAATACTGGAACATTGCTGACCTGGGGAGGGAGGGAGGGAGGGAGGGAGGGAGGGGGGGGGGGAATTACATTTTAGAAGCAGGAGAAGAAGGAAGGTGTTAGTCTACCAGCCCAAAGGTACGGGCGTTTGAACCTCAATGTCCATAGCCAAGACGTCCTCGAGCGAGATGCCTCACCCCGACCACCATTTCCTTCATGACATGCATCTGAATTGGCTCTTGAGTCGCTATGAATAATTAATAAGTTGACAAAGAACAGCAACTACAAAAAATACTACAAATCCCTATACACTGTCAAAACCGTCAAAAGAAATGTAAACGGTGTATTAAAACTCAGCCTGTCTGAACTGTGTATTGAAATAGCCAATACAATGCTGTAGCCAAACGCATATGAAAACCTAGCTGATAGCGGTGATAGTGCCAGGGTCAGGCCGGCTGATTCCCACCATTCTGAAGCACGCTGGCGAATCCCCAGCCTGTCCTCTCGTTGTTTAAATAGTATCTCTGTTCAACAGACAAAGCATCCGAGCCTTATCAATCCACTGCAAATAAGCTGTCTCTCCCACGCACACACACACTCACACACACACACGATTCCCACCAACCGTCTGTCAAAGTCGGCCAAGTCTCGACGAGGACACTTTCCAACGGTGCCCTTCCCGCTTTTCTTTCTTTCTTCTTTCCACCCAAGCCAATATGGCCGACCAGCTGCTGGGGGTCAAGGCAAGCAGTGGTTGGATGGTAATGACACAGCTGTTGAATTTGGGTTTTTCCAGGGTGTTTTTCCAGTGCAGCAGATGGTGCTCACGGGATACTTGATTGGAATAGAGACCTGAGGGCCAGAGTGGAGCCAGCCACGTGCGTGTTAGCCAGATGCTGGGGTCAGTGTGAGGGAGCAGGGCAGAGGTGTGCACACACACATGGGCATATACACACACACACACATATATATATACACATTCACCCAGCTCTCCCAAAACCAGGGTGCACGATGGTGCAGGCGTGTGATGCTGCAGGCGTGTGATGTGATGCTGTTGCTAGAGCGGATGGGATTGGTTCCCGTAACCCGGGGAAGGGGAGGAGGAGGAGGAGGAGGGGGGGAGAGTACTCTGTCCTGGCCTTGGCTTTGACGTTTCTAGGTCGTCCCACTGTGCCCTTTCTGCTCTCTGTCTCTTACCCTTTAATGTGCCGTGTCCTTGTTATCACACACACACACACACACACACACACACACACACACACACACACACACACACACACTTACACACACAGATGCTCTTACACACTCACACACACAAACACTCCCATAAATGCACATACTAACACAAAAAACTCGAAGGGCGGCAGTAGCTCAGTCTGGTGGGACTTGGCTTGGAAGTCCCACCTTGGAAGGTCGCCGGTTCAAGCACCTGGGTACTGCCGAGGTTGCCCTCCTAATACTCCTAATACTAGGATGGGTTAAATGCAGAGAAACAAATTTCACTGTGTGTTTACATATTTAGATTTCAGTTTTTGATTTAAACACATTCGTACACCACACACACACACACACACACACACACACACACACACACACACACACACACACACACACATACACACACACACACACACACTCTCTCTAATGTCTCCTCCCACCCTCTCCATCCCTGGGTCCCCCAGGGGCATCGCCCGGGTGGTGAGCCAGGTGCAGGCCTTCCAGGAGGCGGCGTTCCCCTACAGCCCCGAGCGGGAGCTTCAGGCCTACCTGCGCGGCCGCGTCCAGCACCTGAGCGGCTGCGACCTGCACCTCCTGGCCGCCGACAACCACGCCAACTTCCGGCAGACGCCCTCCACCCGGCGCCACGTCAGGCACATCCAGGACACGTTGCGCCGGGTCCGGGCCAACTTCCAGTGACCCCCCCCCCCCCCCCCCCCCACACACACACACACACACACACATATACACACACTTCTCTTCCTCCATTTCCTCATCAGCCATCTCTCAGCTCCATCACCCTGTAAAGCCTGGAGTGGATTCAGTATTTTTTATTTCGTTTTTTCCATTCTTGAAACGGAAGCAAAAGCAGCTGTGATATACTGTATATGTACTATAGGAGACAGAGTGTCTAAGGCGTTAAGAAGCTATACTGCACACGCTCAGTGCATGGGTTTTCTTCCCACTGCTGGCCTTTGCAGTTTGTCGCTCAACACACAGAGTTCCCTACGAGACGGTATCCTGCAGTGGGATTCTTGGACCAGAGTGTACCGCTGTAACTTGTCATGATTCTCTGCCCAGCCATGAGAGACTTGAGAAGTCTTTTTGGGGGAGCGGGCAAAAAGCAATTGGCTCTTTTTTCCGGTTGTTTTGGTTGTTTACAACAACCCCGGGCCTGGTCCTTTTTGACATGACGCACAGCATGTGGCTTTCAGCCTTGTTATGAAACGGACAAACGGACACGCCCCCCACACCTCCCCGCCCTGGAGGGCTGTCGGTGACAGTTGAGTGTCCAACTGACGGTTGGAGTTTAGCCGAGAGGAAGAGGGGCAGATTACAGTCAGTTAGTGTATGCACACAAAGCTATTTCCAGTTTGTGGTTTGCCATATCCAGGGAGGTTAAACAATGACAACAAGCCGCAACACACACACACACACACACACACACACATGTATGTATGTGGACACGCAGTTAGCATAATTGCTTACTAACTCACTTGCTTACTTACTTTACCCAATATTCCTTCCTCAATGCCTCAGGATTCATGTTTTGAGTCACTTTTGAAAACACAGATACTGAAATGATGAGACTTTATTCAACTCTCTACACACCATTGTCCCGTTCGCCTGCCTTTGCTACAACAGATAGTTGTGTCTACCAGTCTCAATAGAATCCATAGATATAGTTTTAAACAAGAATATGGTTTGTGACTAATGAATGTATGTATTGTGAATAGTTTTCTCTGAAATTAAAAAAGCACCAGCCATCAGTATTGTTTAAACATGTCTTTGGGGTTTTTTCTCCACAAACCAAGTGGATTTTGAAACAAAATGTTGATAAAGTTATGAGTGGTTGGTTGTTTTCTTTAGATTTTGACTTACAGATCCGATTAGTTTGAGTTAAGGTGATGGCTGCAGTGAAAACGTGCAGGTTTAAGAAATAATACTTCGATACTTAAATAATTAGTGTGAACAAATGTTGTAGAACAAAGATTTTGAGGTTGAGAGTCACTGTATATTTTTCTATATGTTTCGTTTAAATCGAGTTACAGTACATGCCAGCTTTAGACAATAAAAACAATTCCAATTCCAATTCCACTTTCCATTTGACCAAATCAATTTGGCTTAAAAAATTAACCCCAACCCCAACCCCCAACCCTCCCTATGTGCGTGTGCAGTGTACCTGAGTGTGTGTGTGTGTGTGTGTGTGTGTGTGTGTGTGTGTGTGTGTGTGTGTGTGTGTGTGTGTGTGTGTGTGTGGTGTGTGTGGTGTGTGTGTGTGTGTGTGTGTGTGTGTGTGTGTGTGTGTGTGTGTGTGTGTGTGTGTACGGGTGTGGGAGGAGATCCAAGCGCTCTTTGCAGACAGGGGCAACAGAGAGCCGAGGAAATAGGCGCTGTGTGGAGGCGATTTGCGCGACGGCCTCCTGTGAGGACGGAGTCGGGGGGGGGGGGGGGAGTGGCGGCGACGATATTGTTTTCTTATGAGATCAGGGTGCATCTTCAAAGGTCCCCGGGATAAAGGACACAAAAGGTCGACCGACTCCAGCCCTCATAGCGACAGATCGCCGATAAAGGGCCGCCCTACGAGACACAGTTGGGTCTGCATTGTCGGAGCTAAACGACTCCGTTTAGACGCATTGTTGGGGGGGGGGTCCTTTTCTACCAAACGTTTGCTGAGCTTATAGGGTTTGCTCGTATAGAACAACTCATCTTTTCGATTTAATTTGAAAACACTTATTTATTTATTTTAACAATAAACTGAATAAATGAGCAAAATATGACCTTATCCATTACTTTGGGTTTGTTTGTTTGCACATATAGCGCTCCTTCATTCTCGGGCTTCCTAACAGCTTGTTTTGGCGTATTTGCATGTGAAGCACCAGGACAATCAGCCCTAATTGTGTCGCTACTGTAAGGCCTTTGATCGGAGATCACTGTCAGGAGCTTGTTGACCCACTGGCGCCACTGCCCCGCGGGGGATCGAAGACGGGTCAATACCATAGACTATTGGTACTGTTGTATTGTGTTTGTGCTTTTGATTTCGGTTTGATTGAAAATGCGGATTTTCAGATGCAGGGCGGGGGGGGAGATATTACGGTGACGTGATCACATGTATATCCTCGGTGCGATGTCTAAACTGTGATTCCACGGTTTGTTTGTAATAGGCCTGCATATAGGTTGTATAGGCTTGGAGGCTATAGTCTGACCTAAAGCTTATTTACAAAGTGCCCTCATTCCCCTAAATCACTTTCCATCCGTCACAGGCCATGCTTTTCTAAATTTTTAATAACGATGTCATTACTGTCTTCTGGCCACGAAGCAACAATATGTATTGATCGGTGAACCAACCACATTCATTATGTATTAAACAGCTACAGTTTATAAAGACATCGATCCTGGAAGGACGGCTCCTGCACACATAATGATGCAGTCTTGATTTTGTGCTCGGTCTACTTTATTACTTAAAACCCCTGTAACCTATAACACTTGTTCAGCCTAATTGCTGGGCTTGTTTGGCTGCTTGAATTCAAATAAGCAAACTATGGTCTCTAATACTTAAACAAGTTGTCCATAAACGGATAGGAAACATCGTGTTGGGGGGGGGGGGGAGGCGTTAGGGTGTATGCAAAAGGTCGAAAGTGGCCCAAATTGGGTCTCCACCTCTGCTTGACACACAGCTGTTTCCACGAGGGGGGGGGGGCGGACGGACGGGACCCACAGTTTCTGTCCGGCCGCCAAATGTATGAGCTCAAGGGGTTCTCACAGACTTGGCGGCGCCAGGTCTTCACACATTCACAGGATATGTAAAGACTTCAATAACGAGCCATTAGCCCTAATCACTGGGATCGATCGGGTGTTAACGTCCCTTTACAAATGCAAATGACGGCGAGGCCCGCCCTATATATACCTGCTCCTCGGCCACGACCCAGCCACCACACGCAGCGCTCTCAACCCCGAGGAACACACAGACGTACTCTAGCTATCAGCCGGTTTGCAAGCATGGTCAAACACTTCTCCGTCGACTGGATGGCACAGAGCAGCACTTCTCCCGAGAAACAGCACCAAGAAGCGGATCATACAGTGTCGCCTCTGAGAGGCCACGTTCGGTGCATGGTGCAGCCCCGCCAGCCCTCATCCTACGGCAAGGATTACCTCCAGCCCAAACCACCCAAGTCACTCAAACCTGTTGGACGCATGGATTCCAGCGAGGATATCAGTCTGGCCTCGCCTGCACGTTCGATCAGCTGTGATTCACCAAGTAAGCAAATGTTCATATTCATTTCCCAAATACATGTCCGTGTGAATTATCTCTCGTATATGCTGCTCCTGTTTATCTACCTCCAAACGCAGAATTCTAACAGTCCCTTTGTGTTTTATTATTATTATCAGTTTCAGAAATCAGCGGTTACTCCTCCGGCTACGAGAGCGAGGCTGCCCTGTCCGAGTGTCCCTCCGTGGACGAGACGAGCGATGGCGATCAGCGGGACGGGTTCCTGCAGCGCCGGCTCCGCACTAAGTTCACCCCCGAGCAGATCAACAAACTGGAGAAGATCTTCGGCAAGCGCAAATACCTGGACGCAGGGGAGAGACTGAAGACCGCACAGAAACTAAACCTCTCCGAAACTCAGGTAAGAATCATGCATATAGCATAAAGCCAATGTTATTATTTATTGTCCAATACATATACATGTTTGCACTCGCTTGCTGATTGACTGCACACTCAAAAAAACTAACAAGAACATTTGTTTATTTCTTCTACAGATTCGAACCTGGTTTCAGAACAGGAGAATGAAGCTGAAGCGAGAGGTGCAGGACATGCGCGCCGAGTACTTTGCGCCTGCGCTGTCGACAATCGTGTTCCCGTCCGCCGCGATTCAGTACCACGACTTCGCGGGACAGCGCTTTCATCAGTACGGCCCTCACCACGCGGGTTCTGCTGCTGGGCTGTACCCCACTGCCATGGACCCGCAGCTCCACGCCATGATGCAGTCACAGTCCTGCATGGTCCCCCACCAAGCGCCCTATCTCCTGGCTAACAACCCCCGGTTCCACTAACAAAAACTCAAAAAAAGATTTTTGGCGATTTATTTTTTATTTTTTTGACTGCAACACTTAGGATACTAAAATATACGTGCAATGTTAACGTAAAGTATTTGTATTGGGATTATATGTTATTTTGTAATATTTCATGTACAGTTGTATAAATGTATATGTGTATAGACGAGAGTCTATACACACATCTAAAATAAACTAATCTATTTATGCAATTTAACAAAACTTTTTATTGACACAAATGGTTTTGAGTTTTCTGTTTATTAGTGACTTCACCTGAACATAAACCTTACATGTTCAACAACCCAGTAGTCGATTATGACGTGGTCTTAATTGCAGATTGTGTTCGTTAATAATAAGATCATCCGGCTTATCTTCGATTATCATAAGGATCAAAATTCTGCGTCAGTAAATTGGGAGTGAGCATAGAAGTCTTTGACCGGCAAGAAGTTATCTTGAGTCATTGTATAGATCCCCGGATGTAATCCCCTATACCCGATAACAGCGGCGGGGTGATATGCGGTTAATTTAACCTCGCTAGAATGGATTCAACCACAGACTAGACTGTATAGCTTTGCCATGCTAGGTTACCTATCACGTGGCAGTCGTTGAATATATTCGTGCGATGTATATAAACGAAACAAATGCCATTTGGTGTGGAGCTATTGTGGGGGCGGGCTGATCCTCTCTCTCCTACCTGTCAGTCCTCCTCCTCCTCCTCCTCCTCCTCCGTGGACCCGGCAGGGTTTCGCTTTCATATGCGTGGCCACTAATTCTGCGTGTCCCCGGCGCAGCACTTCAAAGGCGGCTAACGGGGGAGAGATCATGGCCAACAATTAGTCTTAAATTAAGACCTGCATTGATGAGTTTACACTTACTGTAAGGATCCCTCCGGCCTGGCTCCAGAAAGTCTGGGCCATTGTGTGTGTGGGTGGGGGGGGGGGTGCCAGTCAGGCAAGGCAGGATCCTGGTCTGATCTCTTGTAGTTTGAAGTTTGAGGTCACAAAACGTCTGCGACGGTGTGGAGAATGGGCTAATTGCTTTGCCCACACGCCTTGAAGTGGGTCAGATGAAAGCGTCTTCTTTATTTTTATAAACACACCAGCTAAGCCTATCACCAACATTTGGACTGCATGCACACAAGCATCCAAGGTTCATTCAGTAGCCATGTATACACGTTCAGCAGACATACTATTTAATTTGAATTATGGCTATGTCTTCATTATTAATTATCATTATGTCTATTTTTTGGTCTGTCGGCATAGGACATGTGTTTGCTCAAGAGAGACATTTGCACATTCGTGAACATTTTAATACGAATTAAAAATGTAATGCAAGCCACAAGGCCAATTTCCATAGTCCCTCAGAAGGTCCCATAGTGGGAGAGTAAGGTTAGGCTACAATGCGTTACTTACAAACATTACAGTATAGTTCAAACAAGTCACATAAGGGGTATCACAGTGCTGGGGATATACGGTTGAACTGAAAAAATGCTATCCTTGTATTAAAATAAACGCTCGTCTACTAAACTAAGCGGGATTAGTCATATTGATGGTATGCGGGTCTGCTGATCCGCAGAGTCGCCTCTGCAGCAAACGTCTCTCTCGAATTAACATGTCAACAAACATCAAACACACGCGGTTCTCACTTTCTGCTGAGGCGTTCTGGCAGCAGTGGCACACGGGCGCCCGCCCGGACACACACACACACACACGCGCCCGCCCGGACACACACACACACACGCGCGCCCGGACACACACACACGCGCGCGCGCACACACACGCGCGCGCACACACACACACAAGCAGACGCACACACACACACGCACGCACACACACACACACACACACACACACACACACACACACACACACACACACACACACACACACACACACACACACACACACACGCGCGCACACACACACACACACACACACACACACACACCACACTTCAACAACAACTGTTTGCTGTAGTCTTAGCAAAATCCCTCAAATCCCTGTTTGGACAGCAGCGAATAAATAATAATAAATATTTATTTTGACATGTTTGACAACTATCAGACACTGATTGTTTGTATATGGCCGAAATTACTATTAGTTTGTTTCATGTTTGACAACTTATCAGACACTCATTGTTTTGGCCGAAACACAACTTTTTTAGTTTAGTTGTTTTCTAATTCTACATTATTTCCACACATTAAATAACCCTCCAAACACATGTCCCTTGATTACCCATTAAATGTTAATGGGGCGCCGCAGCGCTCATCGGATATTGCTGTGAATCACTCATATGCTGATCATAATTCCACTCGGGGTCCCCAGCCCACTGATCAGCCCACTCAGACTTGCTGGCGCCCGAACCTATCAGCCAGTCGTGAACGTGAGAAAAAACACAAATGCGGCACCTATTAACTTCAATTACAACGACTATCGACTTTTTATCGTTCCGTTGAGATCCCTTCGCATATGCAAATACAGGCATCTGCCCCTCCTATATAGCCACTATCCAGGCCAGCCCCGAGGGACACCTATAAGGCCAGACACGACTGCTATAGCCACCACTTGCTATAGGCTAGGTAGGATATACGCCATGGCAAACTACTCCATCGAGTGGCTGTCGAAAAGTTGTTATCCTGCACCGCAAAAAGAAAAAAGCGAGGAGGATAAGAGGGCACCTCTACCAGATAAAGTTCAACCTCATGGAACTTATTCAAGTATCGAAGTGCTTGCCAAGATATCGACGGAAACATATTCTCCATCCTCGCCCAACAGTAAGTTTCTCTCTCGTATAGCCTTATAGCATATTATGTGTAAGGTCTGCCTCAAGATGGGAACAGTTTTAACTCATTTTCCCCCTCCCTCTCCATAACAGACAGTTGCGGGTACACGTCGGGCTCTGAGAGTGAGCAGGGAGACGACAGTGAAGGTGAAGCCGGTCTCCACCGAAGGATGAGGACCAAGTTCACATCCGATCAAATCCACACGTTGGAAAACACCTTCGGCAGGCACAAGTACCTCGGCGCCACGCAGAGGAGGAAGATCGCAGAGAAGCTTCACCTCTCTGAAACTCAGGTAAATATCATTGTACTGTATGCATTGCACCTCGCTGGTCTATTGGCATGTGTGTTGGTATTTCTGAACTGGCTTTTCAACGAGAACCCAGTAGATTACATTACATTACAGTCATTTAGCAGACGCTTTTATCCAAAGCGACTTACAATAGTGTCTTTCAACAAAGGAAGGTATAAGAGTCACCAACTCGTCACCAGAAGTCAAAAGTTCATTTCATTTCTAACAAGTCCTCCAAAAAACTGAACCAGTGCTCAGGTAAAAACACAATAAGTTCAAGTAAAAGTACAGTAAGGTAAAAGTACAGTAAGGTAAAAGTACAATAAGTTGGCAAACAATATAGAACAATATCTACCTAATACTCCATACTATTAACTATTAACCCATAGTTAATAGCGTGTTTCCCTTTGTTTTTCTCCCCTCTAAAAGGTTAAGACCTGGTTTCAGAACAGAAGGATGAAGTTGAAGCGGGACCTCCAGGACATGCGTCCCGAGTTCTTCTCCGGGCCGTCCAGCCTGCTCCTCCCTCCCTTCCTTCCCTACCCGCCACCGACTGCCGCCGGCCCCGCGTTTCAGCACCACGGGCTGAGCGGCCAGCTCCCGCTCTACGACCCCCGCCGCTGCTTTCCCCCTCAGCAGCCGGGCCACGGGCTCCCGTTCCCCGCAGCACAGCAGCAGCTCGTACACCAGCCCAACATGCACTCCATGCAGGCTCACTACTACTTTTAATTTTCTATTTTTAACCCCCTGTTTTTTAACATGTGGTCTTAAGGTGGCCACTTTTGTTATCTAGAATCTAGATATGTCCCTGCTTTCCACTCTAAGAGTTTTCATTGTTCATTGTTTTCAAAAGCACTATATTTTAATAACATAGCTTAGGCTGTATGTATAGTAAACGAGAATGGTTAAATTACCAAAAAAAAAATATATATATATATATATATATATATATATATCTGAAGAAATAATAATACATTGTAAAAAATGTTTTAAAGTTACTTGATATTATATATAGAAAAACGTGTACAATATTTTATGGCAAAACCAAATAAATTAAACAGAAATAACTAAAAGTTGTGTCTTCATTTCCTATAACTATCAGGTGAATCTCGCGTTTGAGGTGTATAGGCGTATAAGCCAGGCCTATAGATAACCTAACCATTTACAACCGTGTGGAATTCGTAGTTTTTGTTGTTGTTGAAACGGCATACTGCAGGAGGGAATGGGGAGTAGGCATTCCAGTGTAATTAGCATTTTTTTCTAAGAAAAACTTGTTTCCAAAAAAACTATTACAAATGTGTTAAATAGTTTTCTTATGAAACTCTATGCATATGAGTACTCCCGGATAGAGCAATATGAATATGGATGTTTTCAAATAAAGAGTGTGGGGGTACCTTTTCCTCATATTTCGAGTGAAAAGCATTATGCAACACAATTAGATTGTGGCTTGTGCTTTTGCTACAGAATCTGCGTAATCTGATAGCAGTTTTTAAAAGACTTTTGCAACATTCAAGTGTGTGTGTATAAAATATGCTTTAGAGGGTTATACCTTTTCATTTGCATAATCCTTTATTCGTTTAGTCTAATAATAGTTTCAGTCTAATAATAATAATCCATAACATTCATACTATTCTGATTATAGACGTGCAGCACAGAACAGCCCTTATAAGGTATATGTCTCAGACTAGGGGGCTGCCTGCAGGCCACTTGTTGCTGTCTGTGTGGCTTGGAGCAGTTCGCTTGCGATTAGCATCTTCAAAGAGACATCAAAGCATCAACTAACGACAAGATCATTGATATCCTTTGAGTCCCATTGTGTCTCATTGGAAACTCTTCGCACTCACTCGAAAGATTCCCTCGGATGGCGCCTTCAAGTCTACCCAAGGTGTGTATTGCCTCACCTTAAAGTCATTAGGAGAACCTTCTAAACATGCGGTTGATTGAGTCACTCCTCTCTATCGCCCCGAAGCATTTCGTTAGCCATTGATTGTAACTTCTAAATTTGAATGGCGATACTCGAGTGATCCCCTCCTTAACCCATCTTAGTCATACAGGGCCATATAGTCGACTATATGACCCCCCGTAGCCCCTGAATCTATAACTTATGTTTGACCGTCGCACATTTTAAATGAACAGAACCATGATGCTAACATTGTATGTTGCCGAGTGCTGCCCCTTTCACTTTCATAACATTGTCATTAACATTACACTTACATACTTTGCTGGACTTTTTGGACTCATCACAGTTACTGCACTGTACTGCACTGTATTCATGATTTTTAAGATATTTGTTTAAAAATATATATATATATTTAAAACACATACATTCAACACATGTACATATCATTTATCAGTCACTTTGCTGCTCTTTTTTTGTTTATTTTTATTGTATAGATTATTTATATTTGTACGGTATTGTTGTGGAGATGTATACTGTGGGAGGGAATGGGGAGTATAGCATTCCTATGTGCCAATACAAATATATTGTATCTTGTATTTGTTTTGGTACATTACAAAAGTCGAAAACATCTTGTCACTATATTGGTGATCATTGTGATCATCTGATCCATGCAATCACTCCCAATTCACATATATGTATGCATGACTTGATCCCTTAATCCCTTTTGAAGGTCAATTTGATTTCATCAAGTCGATTGTTCCCAAAGTAGCCTTGATATTAGCCCCCATTCACAGCAGCCCTTAAGTACAGTATACTTGTGCTATATGCCCACATGTTCCGCACACTAAATGTGAAAAAGAGCATGTGAATGGAAAGCCATCAGTGTCCATTCAGTGCCACTTGGTTTGAGCTACGGGCTAAAATGGATCCCAGCCCATTAATTTAATCCATTGGTTATAGCTTGAGTGGTGTATGGCTCTCGGGTGGAGGAGGAGGAGGTGCTGATGGGGGTTGTTAAGCAGACACAGCCAGCAGGGAGGTGCAGGCTGATGGCTTCAGACATACTGCAGCCAGGGTCTGAGGTCCAGAGGCCCATTCCCCAATGTTGCCACAAGGTATTGCAATGATTATTTGACTATACAGCAAACAATAATATTTCAGAATATTATATATATATATATATATATATATATATATATATATATATATATATATATATATATATATATATATATATATATATAGTCACATTACATTCAAGTGATGAAATAAATGGTCATATTTCTGTCATTTACTGCACTGAATTTATGATGCTGCTACCACTGTTACTACAGGGCTGCACTACGGACTGTTTAATAATGCTTTTTAACGCCATATGTTTAATAATGCTTTATAACACCATATGTACCACATTAGAGAGAGAGAGAGAGAGAGAGAGAGAGAGAGAGAGAGAGAGAGAGAGAGAGAGAGAGAGAGAGAGAGAGAGAGAGAGAGAGAGAGATCAGCAAACAAAGTAGATTGTTGTTGTCTTAATCGTAATCAGTGTAAATGTCTAGAGCAGGGGTCGGCAAGTAAATTTGGCCTCGGGACAATTTTTTCTGAGCCACTAGATGGCGTGCCAGAACATGATCAAAAGTTCATTGAAGTAATTGATTGTTAAAACATGTGACACGTTCTAATGCTTTGACTTTTCTTTAGAAACATGTTAATACATTTCCGCGTTGCACGTCGGAAATGTCGCTAGTCAACTGACACAGCTTGTTTTGTGAACCTGCTAACAATGTAAAGTAGTGTTCTAGTTAACTCTAGTTAACAGTATTTTTCAGTTGTTAACTCAAATTAATCATACAATCCGGTTTAGACCAGGGGCGTTTTTAGGATTTGAAAACATCCGGGGCTTAGCCCAGAGGCAGGGATGCAAACAGGAAACGCTGAAAAAAGTTTTTCCAAAAAAGCTGAATTTTTTTTTTTCCATTTATTTATTAAAATAACGCATCAAATAGTGTTTTTAACTTACAATCAGATCAGATTTTGGGGTTTGTGTTTAGTTAATTTTATTGCATATACATTCATGTATTACAATCATTAGAGAAAGTTAAAAAACAAGGAAATCTTTCTCTGTGACATTTCTCTGCTTGCCTTGCAGTGACAAGTCTAGGCAACGACAACTAACGTGCGCGCCGACTGCTGAAGCTTGTGAGGGTGAATGACGACGTAGCGACCTGGTGTTAACCCTCTGTGTGCCAATGCTATATTAGTGGATTTAAAAAAGAATAATAATAATAATAATTCATTGTTATTCTTAACTGTTCAAATGTCATTGAAACCACAGCATAAGAGAAGCTTTGAGAGCATGCAATCAAAAATGCATTACAGAAAATGTATATATACATTCGGGGCTAATTACAAAACATCCGGGGCTTTAGCCCCGAATAAAACAGCCTAGCGACGCCACTGGTTTAGACTGAGGAGATGCAACGCGGAGTGCTCCAGACCGGCCCACCACTATGGGGGGGGGGGGGGGGTGCTGCGCGATCAGCGCCGAACGTTGAGGGGGGGGGGGGCGCGAGGTGATATGGGTCGGACCGATCAGACAAGACAAACAAGTTGCGTCAGCCCACGTTATGCCAGATGGCCAGATCAGCCCTGGCAGAAAATGTCACTGCATTCTCGATTCGGAAAATATAGCCTATATGTGCGACTGTCGGTCCGATATTGTAAAAAAAAAAATAATAATAAAAAAAAAATCTCAAAATAATATTTTATTTTTATTCTCAAAATAATCTTCCGGGCCAAATATTATTGCTGGCGGGCCACCAATGGCCCGCGGGCCGCCTGTTGCCGACACATGGTCTAGAGAATCAAGACAAACACTAACAATGGAAACAATTAAAATATGGAAATTGTAAAGTGCTTGCTTCATCTGTTTTACCATCAACATTAAAACCCAATGACAAATGTTAGCAAAGTTGTCTTTATTATAAAACAGGATCGAGAGGCAACAACAACATACATATTCACAAATATTAACATCATGCATTCACATGATCAAATATACACATCATGTATGTAACAGCACATTAAGCCTTTCACTGGGATACACTTTACATGACAGATACAATCAAATTCACTCACCACAAGAAATAACCGGGGAAGAGGAACAACTACAGAATAACAGCATTTGTAGGCTTGTAGCTTTGCAAAGACTACAAGACCCAGGTGGCCCAGTCAGGGGAGGGGGGTGGGGTCTCTCAGCTCTCCAAGGTGATTGGATTGGTCGTGGAGTTTGGTGATTTACCTCTGCAGCCCCATTTTCCCATGCGCTACGCCTCTTTAAAGTAGACTCTCAAAGAGGTATATGCGTAGGAAGAAGGAACAGCGAGTGGAGGAAAAGGCCCAACCCCATCCCATCGCTCTCTCTCTCTCTCGTCCTCCCTCTCCTTCTCCGTCTTGGCGGGATACCCAACAACAACAAAAACAACACAATCACAAAGTTATATTGCTTGCTATAACAAATAATTAGCAACTTTTGGTCATTCTTGTCATGTTCACAACAGTGGCGGCCGGTGACATCCGAAGTAGGAGGGGCGCACTCAATTTGAGTCGCGCATGCGTGACTGGTTTCCTTGTTCGGGCGCAATGAAATGCGCTCCCAGAGATCGTATTCAGGACCCTTGATAGGCTACATTTGCCTATCAAATTTGGTACCTACCTCAAAACCTTGACCCTTGATAGGCTACATTGCCTATCAAATTTGGTACCTACCTCCAAACCTGGGCGCACTGCCGTGCGCCCAGGTTTGGAGGTAGGTACCAAATTTCTATGAGAGTGACGTCAATGACAAACGAGGGGGGAGAATAGCACGCACAACAATGATTTATATTTGCTATATTAACGTTATTGTGCATTTTAAACACAAACATACATAAAATGAGTAATTATTATTCATTTTAAACATGTTTAGTTTATTTTTAGGGATCAAAAAAATAAAAAATAAAAAAACACAATTATTATAATTTTTATTTTTTATTTTTTTTTCCTCTCTCAACCAGGTGGGGCGGCGCCCCTGCGCCCCTATGGACGAGCCGCCACTGGTTCACAATTAAATTGGATATCTAGCAAACATCCTGAAAAATTCTAATACAACAGACTTTGACTAACTGTAAAAAATAATAATAATAATAAAAACTGTATCACAACTACCTACCTCTCTATAGTTTACATATGTATTACTAAGATACCTGTTAATGTGTACATTTGTACTGTACCTGCCATATATATTTTAATCTCAAACTGTTGATACAACTGCATATCCCTGCTCCTGTATATACATTTATATATGCTATACATTTATATATGCACACTTGTATATACATTTACATTTATATATATTTATCCTGCTTTCAATAACTGCATACCCCTGATCACCTGTTAATACTTACTTCCCGGTGTATATATATATATATATATATATATATATATATATATATATATATATATATACCTATTATTATTAGTATGTTCATATCCCACTTAATACCTAGTAGACTGTCTTTTAACAACTGTAAACTGTAAATTATATTACCATGCACTTTACTGCAACATTTGCACTCTGGTTAGATGCTAAATGATTTCCGCTGTACTGTACTTGTGCTGTGCAATAACAATACATTTGAATCTAATATAATCTAATAGCATTCAATTCAATGGTACAGCTCAAAAAAACAAAGGGAGAAAAAAATAAATAACCATGTCATGTGGAAGGTTACATCGAGCCTACGGGCTTCTCCAGCGCTAGAAAAAGGAGAAGACTGAACCTGATGTGTTTGATCACTAACGTCGTACAGGAGAAAAAGGTGTAAGAAGTGGAGTGGAATAGAGTGGAGTGGAGGTGCGGAATGGACTCACCCTGCCTGGCGTCCCGGAGCTGCGTCTCTGGGGAGAGGAGCGCTCGGCCGGCCTGTTTTATCCCCGCACGGGGACCTTGAAGTTGTCTTAGGGGGTCTTAGGTCCAGAGGCCCATTCCCCACTGTTGCCACAAGGTGTTGCAATGATTATTTGACTATACCGCAAACAATAATATTTCCATATATTATATACATATATATTGTCACATTAAATTGAAGTAATGAAATGAATAGTCAGTTCTAACTATAGTTCTGCCATATACTGCACTGAATGTATGATGCTGCTACTACTGTCACTACAGGGCTGCACTACGGACTGTTTATTAATGCGTTTTGCACTAGCCGCCATATGTACCACATTATCAATCATCCCTACTTAGACACTTCTTTATTGTTCTTTATTATTGTTTATATTATTGTTTCTTTCATTGTTGTGTAGAATGCACACTGTGGGTGTGAATCAGGGGGAAGCATTCCATTGTAGGCCTTCTCGTTACACATGGCATCAAAAACTCACTTTGTTAAAAAATGTAAGGTACAAATTAAACAACTTTCATAGAAACAAACATTAATTAATAATAAACATGAAAGTGCTCTTCAGGGAGAGAGAGAGAGAGAGAGAGAGAGAGAGAGAGAGAGAGAGAGAGAGAGAGAGAGAGAGAGAGAGAGAGAGAGAGAGAGAGAGAATACACACTATAAAGACAGTATCTGCTTCTACCAGCAAACAAAGTAGATTGTTGTTGTCAAAGTCGTAATCTGTGTTAATCTGAGTTTCCCTGAGTAAATGTCTAGAGAATCAAATCAAACACTAACAATGGAAACAATTAAAATACGGAAATTGAAAAGTGCTTGCTTCATCTGTTTGGCAATGACATTAAAACCCAATAACAAATGTTAGCAAAGTTTTCTTTATTATAACACAGGATGGAGAGGCAACAACAACAGACACATTCACAAATATTAACATCATGCATTCACATGATCAAATATACACATTAGGTATGTAACAGCACATTAAGCCTTTCACTGGGATACACTTTACATGACAGATACAATCAAATTCACTCATCACAAGAAATAACCGGGGAAGAGGAACAACTACAGAATAACAGCATTTGTAGGCTTGTAGCTTTGCAAAGACTACACATCCCAGGTGGCCTCCACCCCAGTAGTGGGGTGGAGGTCGCTCAGCTCTCCAAGGTGATTGGATTGGTCGTGGAGTTTGGTGATTTACCTCTGCAGCCCCATTTTCCCA
>CM051018.1:16124527-16127027 GCA_027704905.1 Muraenolepis orangiensis
ATTTTTTTTTTTTACGCTTTTCACCAACTACACTGGCAGAATACATGCTGGTAAAAGCACTGATTAAGGCGACAATGCAATTCCCCGTGAGGACAACACTGGGTATAATCGAGTGGTGTGTTTTTGGTTGTCCTTACAGTGACATTATTCACATACAGTACATTCACAACATTATTAACCCAACCCATGGGTTTAGGTTGCTATATTAGGGTAAGGCAGGTTCAAACACAATGCTATGACCATCCGTAGTCCTGGTTAAATGCTTTAAACTCGTCCTTAGGTGTGTTAGGTGTGAACATTTTCTTCTTCTTCTTCTTCTTCTCTTCTTCTTCTTCTTCTTCTCTTCTTCTTCTTCTTCTTCTTCTTCTTCTGCTTCTTCTGCTTCTTCTTCTTCTTCTTCTGACAAACTAATTGAAAAAGGTGAAGGCGGCTCCACTCTGTTGAGCCGCTCTGGAGGCAGAGTTGACATAAATACAGTGTCATTGGAGTTTGACTGACAGGTACACCTCTCCCCTTCTCCCCCACCCCACACACACACACACACACGCGCGCGCGCCACACCACACACACACACACACACACACACACACACACACACACACACACACACACACACACACACACACACACACACACACACACACACACACACACACACACACACACACACACACACACCACTCATAGCATGGAAGAATGCTGTGCAGAGTGAATTTTGTTTTGAGAAATGGCCACATTGGGCAATTTGAGATGAAAAGGGTTTGATGAAATATTAAGGCTCAGCGCTCCATCACATACACACACACGCACGCACGCACGCACACACACACACACACACACACACACACACACACACACACACACACACACACACACACACACACACACACACACACACACACACACACACACACACACACACACACACACACACACACATACACACACAGTAAATAAATCAATAAATATATATACATACTGTATATTTTCTTTGATCATTACTTTGTCATTCATGGGCCTTTTTAACATGACATCAGATATATATTGCTTCACACACACACACACACACACACACACACACACACACACACACACACACACACACACACACACACACACACACACACACACACACACACACACACACACACACCACACACACACACACACACACACACGCACACACAACCTGAACCAAAAACAACATGAATAGCACTCTAATGGGCTTGGCATTCACATGGATATTAAGGTGGTGTGCACCGAGACATCAGGACATTGTGACACACTAGTGAATGGCTGATTAAAGTGATCTTCTCCTCCTCCTTATAACCTGGCTTTTGTCTGATCCACCAACACCACCACTATCACCGCCACCACCACCGCCGCCACCACCACCGCCACCACCACCACCGCCACCACCACCCCCACCACCACTACCACCACCACCACTATCACCCCCACCACCACTACCACCACCACCCCCACCATCAACACCACCACCTCTACCACCACTACCACCACCACCCCCACCATCAACACCACCACCTCTACCACCACTACCACCACCACCCCCACCATCAACACCACCACCTCTACCATCACTACCACCACCACCACCACCACTACTAGCACCCCCACCACCACCACCAACATCATTTACATTTACATTTAGGACATTTGACATCAGACGCTTTATCCAAAGCGACTTACAAGGTGTACATTTGTTGAAGTAGACAATAGCATAACGCTGAGGTACGCCAACATAAAAATAGAGCAGTTCACAAGCATTCATATTAACAAGATGAATAACATCTCTCCACCCGCCATCCGTCCGCCTCCATCTCCTCCACCGGGTTCCCACCCGTTGTGAGAGCCGCTGGGTGTGCGTGTGAGTGTGTGTATGTGTGTGTGTGTGTGTGTGTGTGTGTGTGTGTGTGTGTGTGTGTGTGTGTGTGTGTGTGTGTGTGTGTGTGTGTGTGTGAGTGAGTGTGTACTGCCAGGTCACCTGCTTAAGTAGCTGTGATAAGAGCGTGTTATCAACATTAAGGATATACACTTGCTAGAATATCCAACATGCTAAGAGCTATTAATGTCAGGACTTAAGCAAGTTAGGGGTTCACAAAGGAGAAGGAGGGTTCATGGAGAGTCCAGGTGGGTCTTGAGTCTCTTGCGGAAGCTGGCGAGGGACTCTGCCGTCCTGACATGAGACGGGAGTTCATTCCACCACTGTGGAGCCAGAGCCGTGAAGAGCTGGGTCTTGGAAGAGCGATGCTTGGTTGTTTTCAGTGAAGGTCGAACAAGTTGCCTGGCCGAAGTTGAGCGGAGCGTCACCACCGCCATCACCCTCACCACCACCACCACCACCACCAACACAACCACCGCCACCACCACCACCACCAACACAACCACCGCCACCACCACCAACACAACCACCGCCACCACCACCACCACCACCACCACCAACACAACCATCACCACCGCCACCACCACCACCAACACA
>CM051018.1:16137027-16159527 GCA_027704905.1 Muraenolepis orangiensis
ATCACTGCCTGGTACGGGAACTGCACCGCACTCGAGCGCAGAGCGCTTCAAAGGGTGCCCAGTATATCGTTGGAGGTGAGCTCCCCTCCCTCCTGGATATATACAACCATTAGTGCGTGGCCAAGGCCAAACGCACCATAAAAGACATGCCCACCCCAGCCACGAACTGTATTCACTTTTACCGTCAGGCAGGCGATACCGCTGTACCAAGTGCCGTACAAATAGACTCCGAGATAGCTTCCACAGTCAGGCCATCAGGCTGCTAGGGCGTATAGCATATAACAATGTATATTTTATTGATTCATTGATTTATATATACATATTTCTGTTTTTCTGTGCTGATATATTGCATTTTATAAATTGTATTTTTATTTGATATATTACAGTTTTGTTTTAACTTATTTTATTCTATTCAGTTTTTATTCTATTTGATCTTATTTTTATAACTGTTGTCTGTCGTCGGGTATTGCACATAAGATTTTCACTCACTGCTTTATACTTGTGTAAACTGTGAAGTGACAATAAACTTGACTTGACTTGACTCACAAACACACATGACTCACAAACACACATACGCACGAGCGCACACACACACGCACACACACACATGCTCACAAACACACATACACGCACACACACACACACACACACGCACACACACACACACACGCACACACACACACACATACAGACACACACACACACACACACATACATACACGCACACACACACACACATACAGACACACACACACATAAACACACATACACACACACACTCGCAGCAGGCTTGGTTCCTGCCTCCATTATGTTCTCTCTGGTGTAACGGTTGATGCAGCTTCTTGCGTACTGTGTTAATAAATGACGGTGTATCAAGCACTGTGCCGCACAAACAAATCATGACAAAAATAAAATATGTATTTTTCCCGATTGTCATTTATTTTTTATTTTTTTGAAAATGTTACCGAAGCACTGGGCGGTTGATCTGGAAACTTTCAAAGGGACTACCGGTTATTATTTTTCTTTACATGAGTTAATCAAACGGTGTGAAATAGAAATGTGGTCTTTGTTGTTTTGTTTGGCGTCTTCCCGCAGTTCGATTGATCCCTGCAGAAGTCTTGTTCCTGCAATGAAATGAAAACTGCTTGCATCTTTAAAGTCCTGCAAAAGGGCTGTGTGTGTGTGTGTGTGTGTGTGTGTGTGTGTGTGTGTGTGTGTGTGTGTGTGTGTGTGTGTGTGTGTGTGTGTGTGTGTGTGTGCACAGCTTCGGCTATCAAATCTCAATTAAACTGCATTGCTTGAATAAAGTTAAGGCAAAACAGTTAAGGCAATAAAAGCTAAATGGACCAAGACTCATTAGTGGTAAATAAATGTGATAAATCATTAGATTTAAATTGTGAATAGGCTAAATACAAATAAAACAATCTCTAGATTGGCTAGTGTGTAGGCCCTGGTCGTGTACAGTGCAGCCAATCGCCTCCACATCAATGGGGGAGGTCCTTCATTCACGTGTCAAGGATACTGCGGTAATTACACTTTGCATCGCGCCGTTACCGGCGACGATGAGCTAGTTAGCAAACTTAAAGACCCAACAAACCAAACCAAAAAAAACAACCAAGCACTGTTCGAGATGACATCGCACGCTGATGAGTGCTGCATCAGTCACCATCTAAGGGAGGATCGTTTCCCAAGCTGTCTAGGAGGACATGATCACGCATCACGCAGGCCTGCCGGTCGCAGATGGCTCCTGAGCGACCCATCACGTCTTCAGTTACACTCGGGGCACTTAGAGCTTTTAAAATGACACGTTCAGTCATGCACCGACCAGTGTTTCATTTTCAGGAGCGAGATCGGGTTGAAGATTAAGTTGAGGTACGGTGGCAAACCGTAACATATGTCGCCACATATGGTTGTCACTCTTTTTTTAATCATTATACTCATTGTGCAGGCTAGATATATTTAGAGATATTGATGGTATTTCATACCCTCTTGTGGCAAGTCTTACTGCTACACCGCTCATACCATGAATTAGCAGCAGTCTTCTGTATACCAAAGTCTATCATTTTGGATGTAATAGTATTTTCACTATTTGGATTCACTGAATAAATGTAGTTAAAGCATGTCACTATTTGTCATTATTTTTGGTACAATGGGAAATGAATTAAAACATGAATAATAATAAACAGTGCCACGCGCAGTCTATGGTCTTTTCTCTGCCTACATGTTTTCCCGACATATACCAAAGCAGATGTTGATCTATTCCTACCAATCCATAGTTTGTTTTCACGCTGTCAAATGTCAAAATGTCTCTCTTCCCTTCTGACCAGCTGTTTTCTTTATCGTTGAAAAACAAGCCACCACTTTTAAAAACCTTGGTTGTAATCTGCAGTGTTTTGTGTGTGTGTCTGCGGTCCTTGCGCCAAGAAGAGACAAATCCTTGCAGAGAGAGAGGGGCAGGCGTGTGTGTTGTCACATTCCCAGGAGATTTGGCAGGGAGACGGAAACGAGACGGGGGGGGGAGTAGACGTACCAGGACAAGGACACCGGACCGGGGGGGTCACGAGGTTACCGGATGGCATCGAATGCCTCTCCACCTGCAGTGCGCCTACTGGAAAGAGCCTGCCTGTCTGCATGCATTTACACACACACACACACACACACACACACACACACACACACACACACACCACCCACACACACACACACACACACACACACACACACACACACACACACACACACCACACACACACACACACACACACACACACACCACACACACACACACACACACACACACACACACACACACACACACACACACACTCACACACACCCACACACACACACACACCACACACACACACACACACCACACACCTCTCTTAAATGAGCTCCAAGTTCCCACAGCGAGGAGTTCACCGGCCGGGGGCACATTGCCGTCAGATAAGAGCCAATAGGATTCACCGATCGATACGTTCCAAATGAAAATCTGTCAGTGTACACGACTGCCGTCTAAAACGTACCGTCTAAACACTTAATGGACACAGTCGCCCGCCCCTCCCCCCTCCCCCCTCCCCCTTTTCATCAGTGCTGTGCTGTGGCTTTTTGTTGTTGTTGTAGTTGCTGTCTTGAAGCCTCTGTCCAGATCCAACATGGCACCGAGCGGTCACTGCTCCCTTGCAGCAGAGGTGGTGCCGCTTATTAAACCTCCTGCCAAGACCCCGGCAGACGCAGAGCCCCGCAGATCAAATGGACATTAGCGGTCCCCCAGGGGCCCCTCGCTTTGGCTGGCTGTTTAAAGTCCGATCGATAACAAGGAGGAGGAAACCAGACCCGTGGCTATCAGTGGAGTGGAGTGGAGTGCGCTGTGTGTGTGTGTGTGTGTGTGTGTGTGTGTGTGTGTGTGTGTGTGTGTGTGTGTGTGTGTGTGGGGGGGTTGGGGGGGGGGGGGGGGGGCGGGAGGCGAGGAACAATAGGGGTTCTGGGAAGAAGAAAAAAGGACTCACAAGGAAAAGAAAATGTATATTTCTGTTTAAAAAATGGAATTGCTTGCTACAGCACTTCCCACAACCCCCCCCCCCCTCGCCCCCTTCTACAGTAGTTTTAATAAAATAATTTAAAGGCCTTCCTCAAGAACACCTGAGTGAATTGTTGAACAGGTCGATGAAAGTTTTTTTTATTTATTCTGGTTTTTATTTCTTTATTTGAGCTTGCCCCACCACTATGGAGATTGGCTCGCCACTCACCTGCAGACACACGCTACCTTTTCAGTGTCCAAATCCATTAGTGTCCATTCCTGGGCTGCCGAAGCAATGGCTCTGAGCAAGGCAACCATTTCCGCTCACACATTGGACAACGTCCAACCGGCCACCACCACCACCACCACCACCACCACCATCACAACTCAATGGCCTCCTCCGTCTACTCTGTAAGAATAACGGCTATAGGCTCGTCGCTCGGGGGCTAGGAAAGCGTTTGCCGTTGATTGGGAAACCAGAAGAAAGAATGAAAAAGAAGTCACCGGGAACGTCTCGAAGCAAAACCGATTTATTATCAAGAACAAGAATATCAAACCAGAGAGAAGAAAGAAAAAAAAAATCGTCATTCAGTTGTTTTCTGTTCTTTCTTCTTTTTTTTTTTTACAAACGTCATACCCGCTGCAATTTGGTCACGAATACAGCACAGGGAGAATTCATTTTCAACAGTTTTTTTGATATGTCCCCGGTTACAGCTTTTGAAGGATATTTCCTCAGGCTGCGGATCTGGGCCCGGCTCTGGAGAAGCCCAGGAGTTTACAATGGTGGTAGTTATTACGAGGCTATTCAAATGGGCGTTGAAATGTCAGGTTCGTAAAGTGCTTCTCTCCTTCCCGTCGAACCTGCACCTCGTACATTTGCATTGCCCTCATCACAGGCAAAGCAAAGAAAAGAAACCTACCTCTCTCCCCCTCCATCTCCATCTCTCTCTCTCTCTCTCTCTCTCTCTCTCTCTCTCTTTATGTCTCTCTATTTCTCCCCCTCTCTCTCCTTTTTCCCCTTTCTCTCTCCCTCTCATTCTCTCTCCCTCTCATTCTCTCCCCTCTGTCTCCTTCTCCCCCCCTCTCTCTCCTTCTCCCCTCTCTCTCTCTCTCTCTCTCTCTCTCTCTCTCTCTCTCTCTCTCTCTCTCTCTCTCTCTCTCTCTCTCTCTCTCTCTCTCTCTCTCTCTCTCTCTCTCTCTCTCTCTCTCTCTCTCTCCCTCCCCCCTCATTGCCAGTCAAAGGTGCGCTTCACCAGCCTGTAGAAGTTGCGGTTGTGCTGGTGCAGGTAAGAGCGCAGTTGCTGCAGCACGGTGCTGTTGACGGCGGGATGGGGCCGTCCTTTGGACTCGTGCAGGCAGCGCTCCCGCCCGTCACTGCGGATGCAGTAGAAGCCCTTGGTCTGGTTGAAGTAGAAGTTGGAGGACACTATCCGGGGGGCGAGGTCGAGGAAGCGCTCCACCTTCTGGAGCTCGGGCAGCGGGTCGCGGATCAGCGTGTCGCCGTCCACGATGTGGATCTGCTCCAGGGGGAAGTGGCGCAGCCAGTTGCGCATGTGCAGGTCGTAGAGGCTCCGCTGGATGGCCTTGTAGCGGGTGTTGAGGGCCCCGTTGCGCACCAGCAGGTTCTCGATGGCCTGCACGGGCTTGTGGTTCTCCAGCCGGTTGAAGTACACCTGGGTGTAGTCGGAGATGACCCGCTCCGCCGGGTCCCGCAGGATCAGCAGCAGCTTGATGGACGAGTTCATGGCGCGGATGCGCTCCGGCGCCAGGGCCGACGTGAAGTAGCCCGGCGTCTTCTCCACCGTGATCTGGTGTGGGTACGAGTAGGGCATCAGGTCGCGGTACCAGTCGAAGCCCTTGGCGTAGTTCTCGTCCCAGTCGAAGAAGTGCACCTCGGTGGCGGCCACCGCCACCTCGGGGTGAATGTCCAGCATTTCCAGCAGGGCCCTCGTACCGCCCTTCCGCACCCCGATGATGATGCTGTGCGGGCCCCGTTTGCTGGTGCCTGGGGGCGGCAGGTCCCCCGAGGCGTTGGCTGATAGTCCCGCACCGAGGTCCAGCGTGTCCAGGGAGGTGGCTACCTGGGCCGGCTCAGGTGGGGCGGCATAGGACTGGAGGACCAGGAAAAAGACGGACGCCAGAAAACAGGCCATGGCGCAGAGAGCTTTCAGGAGGAGACTCGGAAATGCAACAGGAAGCGAGTCATGAAAAGGGAGAAGACGTCGGTTTAGCTGGAAACCATCACGTCCGTCTTTCTGACGTCAAAGTGGGCTGGAGCAGAGCTGGAAACCGCAGTCCTCTTCTTTTGCTGCTGTTGTTGAACTGCCGTGGTGTGAGGAGACGAGACTGCGGCCAGGCCAGAGTACATCTGTAAAGAAGACAAAAGAAAGAAATGTTTTGTGTATATATAACACTATACGGAATACCTCGACAGAATAATCTCCTCCTCGGCCATTCCTTTAGGCACCATTTGCTTCTCCTTACATTGCTGTTCCCAGCATTCATTGAATTCACGACACCCAGCGGTGAATGTGATTTCTCAAGCAGGAACAGATTAAGCCAGACAGCTCATTACAATGTTTGCGGCTAGAATGCTCAAGTGTGGCTCAAGGCCAGATCAGGAGAGCAGGGTTGTTCTGTTTCCCTGTATCAGGTCATAATCCTCGCCTAAGATCAATACACTTAACATCTGATCTGATCGGAGCGCCAAAAAAAAAAAAAAAACAGGCTACAAGGAGAGGCAAAAGGGCATATTTATAGCAGGAAATCAGACGAGTTCCCACTTCTTAGGTGACTTTGATTTCTTTCACGCAAAGAGGAGAAATCAATAGAGCCGATGCAATTCAGCAGATGCAACATGATGGGTTTAAGGTATTAAGCAAGGCTCAGAACGATGCAAAAAACCTTTCATTAGTTGAGAGAAAAGCTGACATTCTCCGGTTCATAGTGCCGACCCCCAATATAGCAGTTTGATTGTTCAATGAGCAATATCACTATATAAAAAATGTGTACACTACACACAAGTGTGCACATTCAACATAACACAACGACAAACGAGAAAACACCGTTTTTAAAATGTCACGGAATATGTTCAGCAACACAAACACTCCAGATCCTTTCATGAGGAAAAGACGCGGAGACAGCGTACGCCTCCGCGCTGGGAGTCAAAACAACCGGGCGAAGACTATGCAAACATCCAGCCTCGCACGCTAAAGGTCACATAGCAAATCCAATCACACATAACAGTGAAGTTCCCCCCCCGCTTGAGAAAAGACCACCAGAAGACACAGAGAAAGAGGCAACACACACACACACACACACACACACACACACACACACACACACACACATACAGAGAGTCCCACCGCCCGGCAAAACCAACATAAACACACATAAAGACAGTGCACATTGTTCTTTTCAAAATGTCTGCCTGACATTGGGGAACAAATAATGATTGACCATTATAACGTGTATCATAACTTTGCATTATATAACGAAAAAAAAAAAGACAAAATACTATATACCGATCCGATCCCGGATTTGCCTAATGCACTTGCAGGCCCCATGGAAGCTCAATGTAGTCTCGTAAAGTTCTTAATTTTCCCACGAAGACGACCCCGTTTATAATTCAGAGATTGTTGGAAATAGGGCCCCCCCCCCCCCCCCACCCCTATCGAAAGCCCTTACATTGGCTCAGATGTTCATAGTTTGTGGCCTACATTTGTTCCTCATAGACACTTTTTACTTAGCTTTTTTTATACATCTTGAGTTGAAGTGAAAGCATTCATTCTGCCAACTTGTGTAGAAAGAGTAATGCATGCTGCTTATCAACACGGCCACCAGTGGCGTAGTGTCTGTGCTGGATTTGAGTTACAGAAACCGCAAACACATGAGCTCACTTTGGTCAATATAGGCAAAATGCATAGTAGACAATAGACCAGTTGTAGCCAAGGAATGAATGGCAATTGTAGCAAAGTAAAAGGCAAAACAATTCTTGAGTAAAAAGTTAAAGTACAGTTCTGAAATGTGTGAAAATATGCAAAGTTCCCTACACCAGCTGTGCTAACTGCAGGTGGGCCTATCGTTTTATCTATCTTTACCTATTGTCGTTTGGCCTATTTGACAATATGTAATAGCTGTCTCTAAGGCTCAAGTAGGCTACAGATATTTAAACCTCAAATGTATGCTTATGATTTACCTAATGACTGATTTTCTGGTTTCATGATTGGTACAAGCACATGTGACCGGCTCATATAAAAAAAAAGGTGTACAATCCTACTTTCTAGTTGTCTTAATAGCTGTATACCTCTCAACTGATGTGAAATGAAGGCTTTGGCTCAGGCTTATTAATATCCCATCAGTGCTGCTGTGTTGGACAGCCCCCCCCTCCTCCATAGTTACATCACCCCTTCCAGTGTACCTGCCAGGGTGTGACACACCTGCATTATTCATGCAGGGTGTTTCATTCCAGGAAAGTTACCATAATTGTCTGTTCCTTTATGAACTATATTTTCCTTCATCAAGTTTAATGTTGCCAACCAAGGTGCAGTGAGGGGAAAATGTTCTTAATGTTCCTTATATATCGTTTCAAAATAGGGTAGCATTATTGGACTGTTGGAAAGTTGGTTGCTTTTACTAGTTTAAGGGTTTTTTGTCAAAGTTTAAATGGGTTTTCACGATTACAGATACAAGTAAGAGATGATTATGGGGGGTTAAGTGCAGGTATATTAAATACAAATTGGTTTATTGGTATTCGATTGACAGGATCTGTACAACCAATCCCATTCAGCCTCCCGCATTAGTGATGTGTTACACTGCTGTGGATTGGCTGAGGCGGATTGTCAATCAAGAAGAGGATTCATACACAAGGTCAGTCTCAGGACAACAACACCACCACCACCACCGGCGCCACCACCACCACCGCCGCTCGGGACGGGCTTGGCCCAGTGACACAAGACTCAACAATGTAAGCTGGGTCACGAAGCCAGAGCCTGTAGTCTGGGAATCTGAAGGTGGGGAGGGGGAGGCGGGGTGAATGAATGGCCCACCCCCCATCCTGAGCAGGGAGGCGGTTATGTGGTGTGACAGGAGTGCTTGCCTTTCAGCATTTCCCCCTGGCAGAGAGCTGCCAAGTCCAATGCTAACAGCCAGGGCGACCAGACCGGCTTTCTGTCTCATCCAATTGGGCCCTGCTGCGCTCACTCCGAGGCACGGCCACCTGGAAGCACACCTTTGTTCCGCGGGGCCCGCAGGGGTCTCTGGCTGCTCTGTTCACCACTCACTGTTGTACACGCACACGCATGCACGCACACAAACGCACGCACGCACACAAACGCTCGCACGCACATACACACAGACGCACACACACACACCACACACACACACACACACACACACACACACACACACACACACACACACACCACACACACACACACACACACACACACACACACACACACACACACACACACACACACACACACACACACACACACACACACACACACACACACACACACACACACACACACACACAAGCCCACAGGCACCACACACGCGTATCGAGGACAGCACACCGCTCACTGGGAACCTACACTACAGGTGACTTCCCTCTCTCGTTCCAGCCCACCTGCTGCCGGTCTATCTTTATTGTCTTGTGCATAAAAAAAACAGGCACACAAAGACCATATAAAAATATATGCATACTAAAAACAAAATAAAAAAGAGAAAAATGCTCAAAACATTTTCTTCGGCTAAGGGTGCTGCAGAGCAAAGCTGTTTCACCGCGCGCTGGTGGTTGCATTGTGTTCCACCAGCCGAAGCAGGGAGGCTCCACAGGTTTCTGGGGGCTCAGTGGGGAGCCCCCAGAAACCCATCCCTCAACAGGGAAGCCAACCACCAACCACCAAAACACCGAGCTCCAGCCCTAACACCCCAGAGCTAAAGATAGACTAAACACTCATTAGAATGCAACGGCACCTCGTCACCGCACGCCACCGGTGGTAAGCGCGCACGCACGCCGCACGCACGACACACACACACACACCACACACACACACACACACACACACACACACACACACACACACACACACACACACACACACACACACACACACACACACACACACACACACACACACACACACACACACACACACACACACACACACACACACACACACACACACACACACACACACACACAGCAGGTACTACACAAGGACGGCTTTGTTTTGGTAGCTCACTGGAAATGTAATGATAGAATACAATTATTAGCACAATTAAGCTAGATTTAAAACACCAAAAAAAGAGAGCTACAATTGAATGCCACTGAAAACATCCAAAGTGGATGTGCTACTTAATTAGCACTTTCTGTGGAGTGTAGTTGGAAGTTTGGCTTCCCCCCTGGAGATTTTATTATTCTGACTGTGTTGAAACACACACACACACACACACCCACACCCTCCCCCCCCCCCCCCCCACACACACACAGACCCAGACACACACACACACACACACCTTCAGCAGAGAAAAAAATGCACACACAACGCTACACACACACACACACAAGACCATTTATTTTGATGGTGTGCGTGCATGCATATATTTGTACATATCCATCCATGTGTGTGCGGTCTGTGTGTGTGTGTGTGTGTGTGTGTGTGTGTGTGTGTGTGTGTGTGTGGGGGGGGGGGGGGGGGGGTGTAAAATGATGGGTTGGGTTGCTGCTCCAAGGACTTGTTAGCGCGCACACCGCTAGGTGATGGTGTAGGCTGACGGATGGTATAACGGCACTCGAAATGCAGCCCCAATCAATAGGTTGAATGATCAAAAGCAACGGATCCACATACATGCCACACACACACACATACACACACACACACACACACACGTGTAAACATACACACGCATACACACACACACACACACGTGACACATACACACGCGTACACACACACACACACACACACACACACACACATGTACACACACACACACACGCACACACAGAGTTCAGCAAAGAAAGCTGAACTTTTTGTACTGCACAAACTTTCATGTCATTTTCCCTTCATCTCCTCCCCGAAGCCCACCCCCACCTCCCCCCTTTTCCTCCTCTTGCTTCATCACTTGTTCCAATCTCTTCATGGCTGCTGCTGCTGCTGCTGCAGTGACTTCTAACAAGCCCTCTTAAAGCAGTGGGGTCATTATTTCACATCCGACTCCAATGCTGTGAGACGTCGTACTCCAGCGTCGCCGGGTGGGTTTTTTTGGAAAAAATAAGGGATATATTTCGGCTGCCATTAAGGGGAACTCTCACAGCCAACATGCCATCCTGTATTAGGACAGCGTACACGGTACTTTAGACATTTACACCCGATCCGGCAGAGATCTATTAATTCGTTGTTCCTTCCTACTCACGAGCCACCGCTCGGTGATTACGACAACATAATGTATGGTTACAGGCCAGGAGATATGCCCTATTGCGATGCAAAGCTTTTTTTAGAAACCTACACAAAACAATGTTCAGAGCTCTTTTTGTCAGGCTCCGAGGAAAGGATCGGTGATATGCAAAGAACTTCTTTATCTGCAACACACATAACTTTGAGGGGTTGACAATTGCATTCCCCTTATCATGAGCAGTTGCAGAATTATCCTGTTCCTTCTGTTCAGACAATCAGCACAACTATAGAGCGATAAGACAAGCTAAACAATGTTTTTTCAAGATCTATATCTATATCCTGCAGTGTAGCACTCTCCACTACACCCCTTTAGAACATGTTTGCATCTCTGGTAATGCAATGTGCAAAACAGTTAAACATCACTCTCAAACAGTTTGTTGTACATGTTTTGTCCGGACTTCCACATCGGCACAGGCGCAATGGCATTAGCAACGTCAATGACATTTATTGTCTCCAATGGTGCCCCCTAGTGGCCAGAACACAACTGGACGTCAAGCAGGTGCAATAACTTCACGCAGCGCTTTATTTAACATTAGGTTCATGGTGCCATTTATTTCAAAGTGTAATGTAATCGTTTGTTGTTCTGGTTTCTTGACACAGTGGTATTTGTCATCATTATGTGGCTCAACACACATTCCATCATTGTAGAACTGTCTATCGGAAACAAATCCATCTGTTCCACAGTGGGGACTATACTCATTAAAAAGTATTTTTCGGCTGGAAAGAAGGGCTTTTCATAAAACTGGGTTGTCTGTGCAGTAGAAAGTGCTACATGGCCAGAAAACAACGGTTAGAACAACAGCCCTTAGAGCCGGTGGCTGGTGAATACATTTGGCAAACTGAATGCTGGTAAAAAATGGAGGACAATTGATCATTTGCACATAATACCAACATTGTAATAATACAAAGCTGATTGAAGCTGTTTATTCTTTAAGTGTTTCTCTTCTATACTTTCTTTACTTTTGACAGTTGATCAAGTAGATTGAAATAATTGCATTATGCAGCCAGGCACAGAGCTCTGGCCGTGGATAAAGATATTTGATGTTCACCAGAAACATTTTGGGGTTTTGGGTTTGGGAACCCAAAAACACACTGTTGGAATCTAGCCTGGTAAACACTATTACAACATTGTGGATCTGGGTCTTATTATATTCACCAATCACGTCCGTGCAATGTAGAGAGCCCACGGTGTGTGTGCACGCAAAGTGTAATGTGGCAATTCCACAGCGCTCTTTTGCACAGCGCCTGCCACTCAGGCCGGATGTTGCAGCTGGAAGCACGGAAGGATGGATAAAGAAATATATATAAATATATAGAGGCGGCTAAACGGAATATTAGGCTATTTCTGGATGGTGTGGGCAAGATGACGCCGACATGATGACAAAAGCACTTATTACCTCAGCTAGGAGAAGAAAGGGGCGGTGGGGAAAAGGGTACCAGTAAATTGTTCATTTACTGGTACACTCAGACACATGTGCCCTGTGGTGCAGGCACTAATTGCAGTGTTTTAACTCCAATACAGGCGCAGTGCAAAGAGACGCAGCGCTCGCCTCCCAACACTGTACTGCCAAGCTGACAAGCCTTTTCCAATTATAAATCCCTCTGCCCACTGCCATCTGCGAGACTGTGATGTGCACCTGCCTGTGTGTGTGTGTGTGTGTGTGTGTGTGTGTGTGTGTGTGTGTGTGTGTGTGTGTGTGTGTGTGTGTGTGTGTGTGTGTGTGTGTCCTCATTGTTTCTTGTAAGCAGATATTAAGTCAAAAAAATGCAACAAACTGAGGCCTGGCAGCACTGTCAGGAACTCCCATAATTGTGGCTCTATAATGTCTTCTTCTAACCCCTCCCTCCCAATCAGAACATATCATCCTTCATTCATAAATAATGACCATGCAGTCAGCTGACAGGGAACAGTTCCCATCCTCTGTTGTAGCACCGAACGCGTTGCCCCAAAGCACCATCCAACCCCCTGCATTTTGACATTTGCCAACGGCTGACGTTTTCTAGCAAGGGGGTGCTGTAGCAGATGTCGGCTGACGCTCCGAGACATGGTTCCCGAGGGGCCCCCAGAAGGCATTCGGTCGGACAAAATGGGCCCAAAGTTTGCCACCGCCACAACAACCACCCATTGGTCACACCAAATCGGCAAGCAGCGCTGACTCAATGGCTGTGAAAAGGCACAGCGGGCGGCAGACGGGGGTGAAGGCCCAGATCTACGATCACGGATGAGGAAGGATTCAATCTTGTGAGTGCAGCCCGATGATCTCCGTCCTGCCTGCCACTTCTGATTAAGCACCTTCACTTTGGCCTGAGGCATGCCCCCTCCTCCCCAACACACACACACACACACACACACACACACACACACACACACACACACACACACACACACACACACACACACACACACACACACACACACACACACACACACACACACACACACACACACACACACACACACACACACACTAAAGCTGGGTTCTTTTCACCTCACAGACTATTCTCTCAAAACTAAACATTTCTAACTTTTCTAACTAAAGCTTTGTTCTTTCACACACACACACACACACACACACACACACACACACACACACACACACACACACACACACACACACACACACACACACACACACACACACACACCACACACACACACACACACACACACACACACACACACACACACACACACACACACACACACACACAGTCCAACATAACTGCTGCTTTGATTCTCTATCCCAGCTCTCTTCAAATATGAAAGGCATCCGATTTAGTATGACTTTCTTTTTGTCTTGGTCTCATTAAAAAGTGGACATATTAATGCAGCCTTAATCAAAACAAATTCCTTTGTTCTTACTCTGCCGTTGGGAAGGGGGGGGGGGGGGGGTGTCTCCTAGGCATCGTGAAATCTGCAATATTCACATGAATTATATATGAATTACTTCATTACATCAAACGCAGCGCATCGTGTAATGAACTGCTCTTAATCTTTGATGAGGCCGATCTAATAAATAGTCTAATGAGGAAAAAACAGTAGACTTTGGGGGCGCCCACAAAGATGACCATGGATTATGTACAGGCCTACACGCTAAGCTTCTGGATTTAAACATTGAACAATATAGTCATAATATTAATCTAAATGGCCCATACATAGCTGTAATTATCTGTTATCTCTGCCAGGGCTTTCTCACTATGTCAAAAATATGCTCAGCTCTGCAGAACTCACAGCTCACAATATCAACCTTCTGCGTTGCAATGTGCCGGTTTGCCAAAGTCTCCTCATTGCCGACTCCAGGCGGGGACCACGGGAACGGATGAATAATAAACCGTTTCCGCCAAAAGGTTAGTAGTTGCGGTCTGCAAAGTGCCTGCATCAGAGTGTGAAGCCCTTACTGAGTACAGAGGAAATAACAAGGTTAGATTGGACAGCCTCTGTGTTCCCCTGTTCAGCGCCACCGGGAGGGAAGCCTCCTGCGGTAGGAGTCTAGCGACAGATATTCAGGAGAGGCAGCAAGGCACATCTTGCACAGAACACTTTGAGTGAGAGAGAGAGAGAGAGAGAGAGAGAGAGAGAGAGAGAGAGAGAGAGAGAGAGAGAGAGAGAGAGAGAGAGAGAGCCGCAGTGAAGGGAAAACGTATTGAAGAAGCATGAGCATCTCCGAGATGCTCTCTGGCAGGAAATGTACAAAAAGGTGTGACCCAGATGGAGATGATCAGCAGTGTTAAGTACGCACATGCATACATACACATGCATACATATATATATATATATTTAGAGAGAGAGAGAGAAAGAGAGAGAGAGTAATAGCTCCTCAAGATAGAAATAGGAAAATGTTGGTTCATTTAGACCAGATCTCTCTCTCTCTCTCTTCCTCTCTCTCTTAGTGGCAAACCAGCCAAAAATGAAAAGCAATGAGTAAAGTAATAATTTTTTTCCACACACGCAGATTTTAACCGATCAAGTTCCGTTCATTCACACCCAGTGTCTGCCTTTCTCTCTCCGCTCTCTCTCTCTCTCCTCTCTCTCTCTCTCTCTCTCCTCTCTCTCTCTCTCTCTCTCTCTCCTCTCTCTCTCTCTCTCTCTCTCTCTCTCTCTCGCCAGTGTGGGGACAACTAAAGGAGAACATGGCGGGGCTAGGATCAGCTCGACAGCCTCAGGTAACCTCTCTCTCTCTCTCTCTCTCTCTCTCTCTCTCTCTCTCTCTCTCTCTCTCTCTCTCTCTCTCTCTCTCTCTCTCTCTCTCTCTCTCTCTCTCTCTCTCTCTCTCTCTCTCTCTCTCTCTCTCTCTCTCTCTCTCTCTCTCTCTCTCTCTCTCTCTCTCTCTCACTCATCATCATCCTCACCCTCACCCCCCCCCCGTCCTTGAACCCCCGTCGCCGGCTCACCGTGTAAACACGGGCGGCGGCTGGTGATGTTAGCTCATCAGCATGAGTAATTCGAGTTGCTGCCCGACATGCTGGCTATCGATCTGTAAGCTAATCAGACAGGGAATGGGCTTTTCGTGGCCAGTTGTTTAAAGGGGTATCAGCCATGAAATAATCTCTGTAGACACGCGGTGTGTGTGTGTGTGTGTGTGTGTGTGTGTGTGTGTGGCCACAAAATCATCTTGTATCCTGAATGAAGACATTACTGTGATGTGTTTTCACGGCTATTTAGGATTTTTTTTGACATTGACTTATTTGTCGATTGTAAACAACAAATAAATACAAATAAAACAGGCTTCTCCCGATTGGATCCCTGTGTCTAAAACAAGTGTTGTATATTGAAATGACAATGCATTATTGCTGAGGAAATACATCTAAATAAATGAAAACACATATTTGGATATGGATCCCCGATTCAGGCAGCAGGAGACACAGTCATCATCATCTTGTTGTTGTTGAAAAAAAATAAAATAAAAGTGTGCCGCCTCAGATCACGACTTCCGACGTTCTTGTAATTCCAACCCTCCTCGCGGGAGCTCGATAGCCATGGGGAAGGGAGGGGGGGGGGGGGGCAGGGGAAGAAGTGCTTATCTATAATAACCATCTCCAGCTCCATTCCCCTGACGCCTGGGAACCCAGGGAGCCCATCTGAACTTTTGATTTGGGCCAAGAGATGGGGAGAAAATGATGTGAACACATCAGGCGAGCGGGGGTCCACCGCCCCCCCACCCCTGCAGCGACCCACACTCCATCATTACGCCGTTTCAGCCACGCCTGCCTGTCCGTTAGCCCAGCGCTACGCTCCGCTGCGGCCGCTAACGTGGTGCCGGGCCATGGGGGGGTGCCAAGAGGTCGTGTTGTTGGCCTCTCTCTCTCTCTCTCTCTCTCTCTCTCTCTCTCTCTCTCTCTCTCTCTCTCTCTCCTCTCTCTCTCTCTCTCTCTCTCTCTCTCTCTCTCTCTCTCTCTCTCTCTCTCTCTCTCCTCTCTCTCTCTCTCTCTCTCTCTCTCTCTCTCTCTCTCTCTCTCTCTCTCTCTCTCTAGGTACCACGATGATGGTGGTGGTGTTGGAGATTTTCCATTTCGCCAGGGAGACAATGGAAGGAGTGGGGCTGGTACACCACCCCTCTGCCTATAAATACAGCGATGGCGTCCTTCACAAGGTCCTTCACGAAGGTCCTTGGCCAGCCGATGCTTTTCCTCACAGTGGGCAGGTCAGTGCTATCATCAAGGCTAGCCCCGGGGTGGGAGGATAGAGGCTTCTCCTATTAAGCCCTGAATGGCATTTTTATTTACCGTTAGTTAACATCCCAAATTGAATGCGAGAAAAAAAGGGCTGGTCTTTATCAACTGAAAACATTAAGTGCTTGAAATGGACCAATA
This sequence comes from Muraenolepis orangiensis, assembly GCA_027704905.1. Taxonomy (NCBI): domain Eukaryota; kingdom Metazoa; phylum Chordata; class Actinopteri; order Gadiformes; family Muraenolepididae; genus Muraenolepis; species Muraenolepis orangiensis. Next base: position 16,153,825 of record CM051018.1, read on the forward strand.
CTGTTATTTCAGAGCTTTATTACTAGTGCGGTAGTAACCAAATTAGCCTTAATCGCCTCTTCGACAGCATGCGTCTGTGCGTTACATATAGGGCTCGGGAAAAATAAAACCAGCGTGATCGTTGTTAACGAGAAGATCTTCCACGATAACGAGGATACATTCATGAGATTTATCTTTGACAGTTCATTTCAGTTTTTCCCCGCTACGCATAAAAACACAACACAAACACCCAATCGTACAGCAGACAAAACAAACACATGTAAATCAAAACGGCAGACGGACCAATTGCATCGTTGTTATGAATAATCCATAAACACGCCGTAAAAGCTAGGCGAAGCGCATCCATGTAATGACAGAAATAATATATAATAATAATAATCGCATGATAATTATCAATGATCAACTGATATAACTGATTTTTCAAACTGATATGAAAAAAAAGATGATGGTAACTTGATAGGATGTGTGGCCATGTCACGCAGGCCCTGTTTAAGTTGAAGTCAACATGTCTGGTATTTGTTTGTGGTATTGATGAGATGTACTCCAGACCCAGACACACTCTGGTTTAGCCTCGTATTGGACTAATACTCAATACACATGCCGGTGTATACACACACACACACACACACACACACACACACACACACACACACACACACACACACACACACACAATGCCAAGTGTATACACAACAGCCAATCACGTTTTGAGTCCAATTTGAAAATCTTCAAATTAAACATGTTTTTTTTGTTGAGGATCACAACTTAATAACATAATAATAATAATAATATACTTTGTGGGATATAAAAACAAAAAAAAGGTCAGATCCCCAAACTTGCCCCGGTTGTAAAGATGTAAGAATGCCTTTTAATGCAGCCCACACTTCCTTTAATGTGACCTGGCTCTAGTAGCGCTGAGTCGTTTGGGACCAGCGATGCATCGTTTTACATTATGTGGTGGGAGGCTCTACTTCAAATATACAGCTACGGGGGGGGGTGGTGCATGCATGCAATGTCGCAGCAATGTCGTAGAAAACATAGCTTGATTGATCGCATCGCTTAAATTGTATGATCTTCACCATTTTATCACTGGTTATCACAGGCTCATCTTAGAGGCAATGACACCAGGACATCCATTACCAAAATTCCAAAAAGATATATATATATATATATATATATTCTCCGTTCTCTAAGAAGAGTCCACCAACATTCCCCGAGGGCCAAGTTCAGATTTTGTGACCAGGCAGACATTCTCCAAACAACAACCCAGGTCACACATAATCTGCATTTCATTATCCACACATTACCCTATAGCATATATATCGGAAGGGTACCAAAGGCCAAGGCGTGAAGTTTAATCAAGTGTCAGACAAGCGTTTCCAAAAGCATGAAACAAAATTACTCGTGGCAAAAGGGGGCATCTCCCTCGCCACGTCCGTCCAAGGCCCTCTTGTTCAAAACCGATTTCATGAATAAGTCATCAGTCTTCTCCTCTATCCCCCCTTGGCATATCCCCCCCCCCCCCGTCCCCCCTGCCTATCACCAGCGCCGCCACCGCCCCATCTCTGTGGTCCACTAAGACCAACTGAAGTGTTTATGGGAGATAAGAGGCGTGAGGAGGTCGCCTCATGCAGCTCAATAACTCCCTTTTATCACCCGGACGCTGTGCTGTGAGGCCCCACTTAACGACAACACCGGCCTAAGATGAATTCTTAATTAGCCAAGTTTGTGGACCCGACATCAGAGGGCCTAATGGGGAAGATAAAACCCACCGAGGAAGGCGTCTGCTTTGGTAGCGCGTGTTTTTTTCGGGGGTTAGGGGAAGGTCGATGCAAGAAGAGACATTGCCCTGCTTTTTTTTTGGGGGGGGGGGGGGGGGGGTTATCAGTGGGAAAACACCTTGGAAAACAGGGCTTTGTTATGAAAAAAATTCTAGACAGTTTCTGTTCTAAATTAGCTCAGGTAATTGATTTTTTTTTTTCATGGCAGGCTTATCTTTATCGATGCTCAGGGAGTATCTCCCTTGTCAACGGGATGACTTCCTGAAACATTTGAGTTTGGTGGTTTCCTGTTTCATTGGATTGGCCCCCAGGGATGTGAAGTGGCAACATCTGCTTAATGGCACTTTGGAGGTTTACGTTTTATTTTATTTTTTTACAAAAAAAGAAAATAACTTGTTTAATCTTTCATATAACAATGCAAGGAAATGACAAAGGGCAGAACATATTGCCACACAAAGAGCTACATAAAATATGAACGCAAAAAAAACACACTTTTCATTAGATATGAAAACACAGTCTACATCACCTATGTGTAAATATGAGGCGTATTTACGTCAAAACACATTTAATGAAGTACAATGTCTTGAGGAAATATGAACAGGCTGGGAGCTTGCGCCAGCTCTAATGAGTCTCTCAGGCAGAAAGGTTTACCAGAGAAGACCAGACCAGATAATGACTTGAATTCTCTGTTCGCGGTTAGTTGCCTGCATAATAACTGAACTAAAGAAATGAGAACAAAATTAAAAAAGGGAAATTAATGACTGGGGATGAGCGATTTCATTCTTGATTGCGTAATTCTGTAACTCCATAATTATCTGATCGCCATAGCAACAACAACGTGAGGGCATGTTCATTAGAGATCCATTTGCAAATTTGCCCATTTGAAGATCCTTGACCATAGTTCACTCTGAATGAATACCTTGCATAGTGAGCCTTGACATGCATGCACACATTGCACAGGTGCACTCACACGCAAACACACACACACACACACACACACACACACACACACACACACACACACACACACACACACACACACACACACACACACACACACACACACACACACACACACACACACACACACACACACACACACACACACACACACACACACACACACACAGAGGATACATCCCTTTATGAAGCTAATCAATGCTAAATTAGAAGTGTGCTGCCACTCTCCGTCTGGTTCTATCTAGCTGCGCTATAACAATAGATTAACCGTCTGTTAGATGCGAGGGGATTGGTCTTGGTGTGGCCTGAATATATTCACCCAGAGCAGACACCTCGTGGTATTTAACAAAGATTAGCTTTAAATTAATGATTAACCTTTGGAATCCCATGTGCCATGGTGTCTCTCTCGCTCCCACTCTCCTGACTTTAACTCGGACCATATAGGATAGAAGCTGCATTAGTGCACAGTGTGGGGGGGGGGGGGGGGTTTAGAAAGTAAATGAATCGGCTTTATCCGTACCAGTTCCCGGGCCAGATAATGAAGACCAATCCCCCTGACCACAGAGTCATCTAATATCCATCCCAAGGCTGACGATGTGTTTTGCACAGCTCCTCTTTTAATAAATCCCTAATACACATTTGGAGCCGAACAAGCAATCATCGCCACAGCGCTACATCGAGGAAAAGGGCACAATCTGTTTAAGAGGAATTAGCATAGCGGGCCATTGTTTAAATGGCTGTATTAGCAAGTAATCGCACATTAAATGAGCAATTTCTCCCTAGTCAACTCCAACTAAAGAGGCAAAGGATTTTAATTTCCTGGGCGATGATTCCCCTGCCCCCCCCCTCCTTTCTAAACTTCCATAATAGAGGGTATGAAAGCAGGCACATCCGCTGCAATATCAGTGACATATAGACACTGTCTCGGTATGGCAGCCAATACAGACTAATCTGTACACCGCATCGCACAGGGTCCCTTTAGAACGGATTAGAATCGGTTGCCATTGGAACTTACGAGTTACAATATCAGACAAAAGTGTGTGTCTGCTGTATATTTAAATCCCATCCAAAATAAATTTGCAATAAGTTGCAAACAAATGATGTCTTTGACTCGAAATGTTCCCAAAAATCCCCACATTGAGGATACAACACTGCTTTGATGCATCACCTGTGTGAAAAACTTGTGAAAAATACATTTAAAAAAAAAACCAGGACGAGTGAATGTGAACGCAAACCAAGAAGAGTGAGAGTGAATGAAGCTGAGGTTTCACCGTCCCAGTAAACAGTGAACAGTGCCGTGATGTGGGAGTGACAGAACACCGTTAACCGCGGCCGCTACACCGACGTCACCATAAACCCCACTTTTCCTCTCCTTGGCTTGTGGGTTGTGAATTGCTGTGATAAGCAATGTGTATCGAAAAAAATGAGTGTTATGCTTGCTAATTAAGAGCATATCTGAAATGCCTGAATTAACGAATACAGATACAGAATACAGAAGACATATCTACAGAATCTACAGGGAAAAAAAGGAGCGAACAGAAAGCGGAGTGAACGGAAGGATAGTTTTTATGTTGTTCCGAGCAGATTCAACATGACGGATAAAGCCCATCTCTCGAGTCGACGAAGGTCACTCTTCATATCAGTGAGTGTGACCTCAAAGAACACCATTCTATGGAGTTTCATTTCGCCGCCATTCCCCAATGAAATAAATAAAATCACTTTCTGCTAAAAGGATTTTTTTCTGTTATTCTTCTGTTAGTCACTCCGTCATTGTCAGAATCCTTCCATATCTGTTCCTGTAACCCCACCGAGCTGTGGCTTATCTTTAGTCTACTGATATAATTAGTCTACAATAGAAAGCAACATTGCAGTGTGTCAAGATAAGACGAACGGAACACAGGGATGGAGTGAAAAACATTAGAACTGGGGCATCTCTTCCTTCTTCAGCACCACGGACAGCGCCCTGGGTTTGTGGAGGTACAGGCAACAATCCCTATATGCAACTAAACACTGCAAGAACACAGGTGGCAGCATCTAGCAGCGTTTTTAATAGGATAGATACTGTTTAGCACTATGCTATTTTGTTTTGCGTTTGGCCAGTAAACTGCGATATATATCATCTGTTGTGTTACTTCATGGTTGACATGGTGTGTAAAATAAATTAGATAAAAGAGAACGCTCACTTTGATTTATGAATACACACAAGACTCGAGTCTAAGTTTAGTCCCTATTTAGCCAAAGCAGCCTTCTTGAAGAGAACTTAGAAGCTAAATAACAAAAACCTGAGATGGCATGAATATCCTTAGCGGCCCCCCACCCCCCCCCCCCCCCCCCCCCCATTGTTCTCAGAAAAAAAACACAAGAGTCGGGTATTGCTTCTGCCAAAAGTCTGACCTTCCCACGGTGGGAAAAAACTAAAAACCCAAATCAATGTCTTTTAAGATCAAATGTCTTATTTAGACAAGCCTAACATGGCCGCCCTCAAAGGAACAAATGTCGAGCTTTGCTTGCGGTGCGTTTCCGAGAGAGAGAACCAGCTAGTTGACATTTTGTTTCTCCCCGCATATTCACCGTGACCTACAGCTGAGCGTAAACATGGACAAAAAAAAGAATAGGAAAAATGAAAATGACTATCTGAATCTCCATCTCTTTTTTTTCTGACGCCAGAGATAAGAGCAATTAAAATGCGCCTCTGTGTGTGCGACTGTGAGCGACTGAACACGCGGATGCCGTCGTGTTTTGTAACAGCGGTAGTCAGCGGCAGATGCGACTTTGCGGTCAACGGTAGATGCCACTTCAGCCGTTAAATGAGGTCTCTTCGGATAAAAGGCCGAGCGTACGACGCGCCGTGTACGAATTCTCCCTCATTATCCGGCGAGTCCTTCATGCTGCAGACGCCCTCTGATGTACACATCTCTTCATAGTCAAAGTCTCTTAATCAGTCAGTCAGCCTCAGGATCAT
>CM051018.1:16164527-16167027 GCA_027704905.1 Muraenolepis orangiensis
CAAGGTTTTTCTTTTAAGAGACTATCATTAAAATCAGCAGTGCAATTCATTGTCCGTAATTGGAAAGTAATCTTAAGATCTTTTTCTTTTTTTAACTGCACATTTTAATAATTTATCCTGTCCTTCAATGCACAAAATGTGAACCACCACCACCACCACCACCACCATTCAAATCAGTCATAGTTATGAATGAACATTCAATTCATTGCCATTTTGAGGCACTGTTTTTCTCTCAACTCTCAACTCTCTAAACACTATATACGTATAGAATGGCTCCAATCCAGTGTTTACATGGTGAGATGAACCAGCAGATTGCCTCGCTGCCACCGTGCCATGTGTCGCTTTGCCTGGATCAGGGAGGAGGAGGAGGAGGAGGAGGAGGAGGAGGAGGAAGAGAACCATGGTTGCTATGGTTGTGACTGCAGCTTCAGATGCGGTCAACCGCTCCGGGCTCTGGCAGATACATTTTTTTCAATCGGGGCAGACAATGTCGGGGCATAGTTTCATGATTCCCTCCTGAGTTACATCAGCTCACATACTGATATAATAATATCCATCATATTCCATCATGGAAAGGTTGTATGTCTTAGCCTTAGCCTTAGCCTTAGCTTAGCTTAGCCTAGCTCGCCTATTCTCGCCTGCTCACGGGTGACCTCTTTCCAAGGGTACCAGGGCGGTACAACACGTTGTACGAGTGGAGTGGCTGTGTTGGCAAGTGAGGGCATGTGTTTGTTGTTGTGTGTTTACCCTGTGAGAATTGTATTATCCCTTCACTGTCAATACAATGAAGCCTTATGGGTAAATGGGCAAGAGGGATTGCCAACAACTGGAAGTTGGCAGGTATAGCCTCATGTTATTTTGCCTCAGGGGTCATGCAGAATACTTTCTGGTCGTGGTACTACTGCAGGTATTATATAAAATGAGCACAAAATGAGAATTTTCTAGCTTTGTTTTGGTCGTGTTGTTCTTGCTTAGAGCTATGAACAAAACTGTGAAAAAAAAATGTATATCCCATCAGTAATTAGCAGATAATATTATGCTGACGCATTAAATATGCATATGTTTTGGAATCATATCTGTCCTCAAGGGGTGAGAAACGATGCAGAATTCTAAACCCATATTATGATGTTTCAAAGTCAAAAATGATCAAATGTCCACCGATCAGACCATGTTTTCCGTTTAAAAAAACGAATGAATTCTTCCGTGGACATACTTATTTTTTAAAGGTATTTAATTATTTTGGAACCAACCAAAAACCATGGAAAAATGAAAGCGATAATTTGATTTGATTTATTTAACAACCAAAATCCCATCCTAAACTAATAGACAAGTGGTTTGAGACCTACATTTTTAAACAGGCTTAGAAAATGGATTTGATGGGCACTTTAAAACATTAATTGGTGTCCTGATGAAATATTAATAGAGTTTTAAAAGATGATCCAGGCTCAGGAAACATGAAGCAGGAAAAACCCTCACAACCTTTAGTCCAAGCCTTTTCCAAGCCTTGCCAGACTATCACAAATCACAAATGTTCGAAAATACACACAACTCGTGCAAATGTCAACACTGTAACAACTTCCGCCCACTGTGACTTCTAGTTCCACACGTTTTGTCATGTGGTTGATCATGTGACTTGCTCCATTTGTTTGTATGACTACCTGCTAGGATATATCCTATGACTGCTCACTGCCCTGGTCAGCCACCGCGGTAAAATATGTGACATGTCGTTGTGCGTGGGATGTGTGATGATGAACGAGTAACCATGGCGACATACTCAAATCTTTGCATTGACCTCCTGGAGGAGGCGGTGACCGAGCGCCTTTAACTCTCTCTCTCTCTCTCTCTCTCTCTCTCTCTCTCTCTCTCCCTTCTTCTAATAAGTGGTTCCTTGCACGTCTGTCTTGTATAAGGCAACATGCTGCATTACATCATCATGCCATGCCTGGCTATGCACCTGGTTTCATATAGTTTTATATATTATATGTGCTTCTTTATTGGACTTATTAAGCTGTACTGTTATTTTTACATCCATGTATTATTGTGTAGAAAACGTTTTTTTTGTAGTATCTTCAGAAATTAAATCACAATTAAATGTGTGCATCAGTTGCACACAGAATTGTCTGTGACTGTAATGTATGGCTGTTACTTATCAGCCCTGGCTAATCATGTGTGAAAGTGATTTGCCCAACAAAAAAAATGTAATTGTTGTTGTATGGTTCACACATTCCTCGCTGACAACAAAGCCATCTGCCACCGCCCGGTGTGTGAAACGCACACCGATATGTATCGCTCACACCGCAAATATTTTCACTCATTGTCTCAATTCTCTCACCTGTGTCTGTGTGTCTGTTTACACAGCTTTTCTACTTGGTGAATATGAACTCATTTCTGTATGTCGATTATTCTGTTAGACACTAGGGTGACAATTTTAAAGTGTTGAGAGTTGACACTTAAGAGACATCAGTTCACACGCAATTGCTTCCCACACACCACTGTACAT
>CM051018.1:16172027-16177027 GCA_027704905.1 Muraenolepis orangiensis
AACATGGACTAGCTCTGACTGGGGGATCCCGAGGCGTTCCCAGGCCAGTGTGGAGATGTAATCACCCCACCTGTACATCGGTCTGCCCTGTGGTCTCTTCCCAGTTGGATGTGCCTGGAAAACCTCCCTCGGGAGGCGACCAGGAAGCATCCTCACTAGATGCCCGCACCACCTCAACTGGCTCCTTTCTACGCGAAGGAGCAGCGGCTCTACTCCGAGTCTCTCACGAGTAACTGAGCTTCTCACCCTATCCCTCAGGGAGATACCAGCCACCCTCCTGAGGAAACTCATTTTGGCCGCTTGTATTCGCGATCTCGTCCTTTCGGTCATTACCCATTGTTCATGGCCATAGGTGAGGGTAGGAACGAAGACTGATCGGTAGATCGAGAGCTTTGCCTTCTGGCTCAGCTCTGTTTTGGTTAAAATGGTGCGCCAAAGTGCACCCAATACCGCTCCCGCTGCACCTATTCTCCTGTCAATCTCACGCTCCATCCTCCCCTCACTCGAGAACAAGACCCTGAGATACTTGAACTCCTTCACTTAGGATAAGGACTCCCTCCCTACTTGGAGTAGACAATCCACCGGTTTCCTGCTAAGAACCATGGCCTCAGATTTGGAGGTGCTTCACATTCCGCTGCAAACCGATCCAGTGAGTGCTGAAGGTCACATACTGATGACGCAAACAGGACCACATCATCTGCAAACAGCAGAGATTCAATCCTGAGCCCACCATACTGAAACCCCTCCCCTCCATGACTACACCTTGAAATCCTGTCCATGAAAATCACAAACAGGATGGGTGACAAAGCGCAGCCCTGGCGGAGGCCAACACCCACTGAGAACAGGCCTGACTTACTACCGAGAATCCGGACACAGCTCTTGCTTTGGCAGTACAGAGATTGGATGGCCCTCAACAGTGACCCCCGCACCCCATACTCCCGCAGCACCCCCCACAGTATTTCCCGAGGGACCCGATCATATGCCTTCTCCAAATCCACAAAACACATGTAGACCGGATGGGCATACTCCCAAGCCTCCTCCAGGATCCTTGCAAGAGTGAAAAGCTGGTCCGTTGTTCCACGACCAGGGCGGAATCCGCATTGTTCCTCTTCAATCTGAGGTTCGACTATCGGCCGAACCCTCCTTTCCAGAACCTTGGAGTAGACTTTCCCAGGGAGGCTGAGTAATGTGATACCCCTGTAATTGGCACACACCCTCTGGTCACCCTTTTTGGACAGGGGTACCACCACCCCCGTTTGCCACTCCTCAGGCACTGTCCCAGACTTCCACGCAATGTTGAAATGACAGCCCCTCAACACCCAGAGCCTTTAGCATTTCTGGACGGATCTCATCAACCCCTGGGGCTTTGCCACTGCGGAGATGTTTGACTACCGCAGTGACTTCCTCCAGGGAGATTGATGTTTGCCGTCCTTCATCGTCCAGCTCTGTCTCTACCATTGAGGGTGTAGTTGGGTTAAGAAGTTCCTCAAAGTGTTCTTTCCACCGCCCGATCACCTCCTCAGTTGAGGTCAGCAATGTCCCACCCTTACTGTACACAGCTTGGATGGATACATGCTTCCCCCTCCTGAGGTGCCGGATTGTTTGCCAGAAACGCTTTGGTGCCGACTGAAAGTCCTTCTCCATGGCTTCTCCGAATTCCTCCCACACCCGCTGCTTTGCCTCCGCTACAGCCGAGGCTGCTGTCCTCTTGGCCTGTCGATACCTCGCAACTGAGTCCGGAGTCTCACAGGCTAACATAGCCCGGAAGGCCTCCTTCTTCAGCCGCACGGCTTCCCTGACCACCTGTGTCCACCACAAAGTCCGAGGGTTGCCGCCCCTTGAGGCACCAATGACCTTGAGGCCACAGCTCTCAACCGCAGCTTCGGCAACAGAAGCTTTGAACAATGACCACTCTGGCTCAATGCCCCCAGCCTCCACAGAGATGCCCGAAAAATTCTGCCGGAGATGGGAGTTGAAGGTCTCCCGGACAGGGGCATCCATCAGACGTTCCCAGTTCACCCGCACTACACGTTTGGGCTTACCAGGTCTGTCCAGAGGCTTCCCCCGCCATCTTACCCAACTCACCACCAGATGGTGATCAGTTGACAGCTCTGACCCTCTCTTCACCCGAGTGTCCAAAACATGCGGCCTCAGGCCAGATGACACGATAACAAAATCGATCATTGACCTTCGACCTAAGGTACTCTGGTACCATGTACACTTATGAGCATCCTTATGTTTGAACATGGTGTTTGTTATGGCCAATCCATGACTAGCACAGAAATCCAATAACAAAACCCCACTCCGGTTCAGATCAGGTAGGCCGTTCATCCCCAACACGCCCCTCCAAGTTTCCCCATCGCTACCCACGTGTGCGTTGAAGTCTCCCAGGAGGACTTATTTATTTAGGGTTATTAATTTATTAATCTATTTATCTATTTATATATTTATCTATTTATCTATTTATTTATTTATTTTATTCACAGGGACAAATAAAGCCTGAACCTTTTGGCTACATGGGTTAAACCATATCAAGACAGATTAATAAAAAAACTGTAAACTGATTTTAATGATTTTAATGATGGATGCACATTGGAGTCATGTAACCAATTACCTTTATCTGAATCGTCATTTAACAATTGTCATTCATTCATCTATTCTCCACTGTATTGTTATTGTATGTTTTTTTTGTCGATGAACAGCTAAGTAAAGATACTGATTGATTTTGCCAGCCGTTTAAAAATTCTCCATTGGGAAGGGGATTTGCTATTAACAAGGTTAATAATGTGTATCCAAATAATGAACGCTTAATTACTAAGCCATTGGTTAATCTGTCTCCATTTGGATGGGGATTTTAATTCTGGTGTACCGCCTTAAAGTTTTCTTTTGAATAGCTCAAAGGAAATGTCCAAATAACAAATCAAGCTATGATTTGATCGGGGCTTCAAACAAAACGACTTATTACAATTTATGAAACACGTCTTTCTCCCATTTGATGATTTGAGGGCAATTATATTTAATCTATCAACCAAAAAAACAGTACAACTCCAACTCTCATTCTAAATCCACCTGAATAGCATCACGTTTGTTTATAAAAAAAATATTTAAAAAAACCTATGGAATTGTCACACAGCTGCTCTTCATTCTACACCGCGTCGACCCGAGGGAAGTCAATGTTTTTTTATGGCTGCATTACACAAACACCAGCACTTTGCATTTACATTTGCACAGGTGCCAATTTCCTCGTCCGCTGGGGGTTGTGCAATCCTGTACCTGTACGGCAAAAAGAAAAGAGAAAACTGGGTTATGAACTTCCCGTGACACTGACGTGCAAATGTGCCTCGGCTCCAAGCACCTGAATAATTTGTGGGCCTCTGTGCCAACTGAACCGAATCCAAATGGTCCTGGGGTGCTCCTGGAGGAGGACACTCTACGGACCACGGCGGGAAACCACCCGCCAAAGCTTAAAAAAAAAAAACAATCTTGAACGGAACGCAGAGGTCATGAAGGGACAGGACGGCTGTGCCACGGATCTGCAATCTTCAAGCTGTTATCGATCAATTATTCACTCTTCTTCTTTCAAGATTACTTTGGGTACATTTACCATTGTCATTACATTGACACATTGTTTGTGTCATTTTTACCTGGGATCTGTGTTTTTTAAGAAGCCCTCTAGGCGATTACGCGAAATCTAGCACATAATAATAATAATAATAATAATAATAATAATAATAATAATAATAATAATAATAATAATAATAATAATAATAATAATAAGTAAGTAATACGTTATTATAATGTATATAAAGCATTGCTGTGTTGTCCGCTGCTGTTCCTGAGATGTGACAGTCGAACATGTGCAGGATTTTCCCAGGATTTCCACACCCAGGCAACACTGCAATAACATTGATCTAGTTAAAAAAAGGGTCCAACAACAAATCCCCAGCCCCCAGTGATGGGCGGGCCGATTCTTTTTCTCAGTATCCGATCCTTCCGTGAGAGTTGACACATGTGAAATGAATCAAACCTTACGATGATTCCCGCTCTTTCATTGGTTGTCCCGCTTGTTGTGACCTACCGCACCACGACTACGCACAGTCCACTACGTACGACTAGCAGCAAGGCAGGCAGCATTCAAAACGGGTAAAAAAAAAAAATGTGTTTGTTCATTTTCGCCCCATCATCTAACAACTCCCTATAAAAGCCCAAACACGTGAATAGGATGAATTATTCAACGCGGCCTCGCGCTACACTACAGTATATACATACATGCGTACTAGTCTTTTTTTTCATCAACTCCACACTCCACCCCATCAGAAAGACCAATCAGATCTCGGGGCTGGGGGGGGGGCTGTGTCATGTTCTCTGAAGTGAAACATATTGAACAGTGGGGGTGTTGCCGGAGATGCTGTATCTGGTGTCACGCATGAGGGAGCGCAAACTGGGGTTTATGAATAGGGTTTATGGGTTTATGAATAAGAAGGCCGGGGGAGTTGGGGAGGGGAACACTTCCCTCCCAATCATCTTTGCACGTACATCGTAAAGATTCAAAGATTCCGCTGCAATTCAGCTGTCAACAGTAGCCAGCACAGGTATTTAACATGCATTGAGAACCCGTGTCACAAATAGCTAGCTGCATGTTAGGTATTGAGGCAAAATCTTTTGAGCGTGATGCAGAAGGAGAATGGCATGTTGAATACTATTTTGCAGCAGTAGGGCGCAAGCCAGGTACATACCAAAAACTATGAAGAGCCTCAGCCAAATCGATCCCATCTTTGAAACTCCCAACAGCACACAAGCCGGTGCTAAAGACACGTGGTCGTAGAGCACATGTTTAATATTCCCTTAACTATTCCCTTAACAGGGGTTCCCCGACCATCTCACAGGGCTCAAGTACCAGCGGCGTCACAAAGCACTCACGGAACTGTGAGAGTGCCCCTCCTGTGGTTTGGGTCCAAGGCCGCCATCTAAACCCCAGGCCCACAAATTGCCAAACCCCC
>CM051018.1:16182027-16192027 GCA_027704905.1 Muraenolepis orangiensis
AATAGTTGACTTGAGCAAACTTGCTAAAGCGCTTTCCACCACCTGATCAAACCTCTATTTTCAATAACATCTCACCAAAAGCACCTGAGCACAAACCTGTCTTAGGATGCATCTCTGTGTAATACTGTGTAGAAAATGTACTTCCTGGACATCACAGTAGACACAAACTGTTAGATAACTCCTCCTAGTATGCACAATGGAGACATACAACCCCCAGTACGGTTAACCTCCATACCTGAAATGACAGCTCTATTATCTTGTGCGATGTACAACACATTACAGCGCTCCAGATGAATGGTCTCATATCCGGTCCAGGAGGCCTCGGTGTATAATTCTCACAGCGCGGCAGTGCCCAGCGTTCTCTGTATCCGGTGAGCTGGGACGGACCGACCTATTAATACTCATTGTGAGACGGCGCTGAAAAGCAGGTGTTTTTCACTGCTTAAGACCATCATTTTAAGGTTGCTGCCAAAACTTGATTAGATTTAATGATGAAGCGACCTTGCCGTTATTATGCTTTATCAACCGGGTAATAAAACGGCTGATTTAAAGCTTAGGTGTGTGTGTGTGTGTGTGTGTGTGTGTGTGTGTGTGTGTGTGTGTGTGTGTGTGTGTGTGTGTGTGTGTGTGTGTGTGTGTGTGTGTGTGTGTGTGTGTGTGTGTGTGTGTGTGTGTGTGTGTGTGTGTGTGTGTGTATTGAGTCATCAATACAGAATGCACATTAGTCTTTCGTAGGGCTGTTTATCCAGGATTGTGAATCTCTCTGAATAAACAATGATCAACTATCTAAGGTATCCTTCTCCCTCCCTCTTCTTCTTCTAACACCCCTCTGCTCACATTTCAAAACATGCCATCCTCATCAGTGGAAACATTGGTGTTACGGTGTGGATGGTAGTAGTGGCGGTGGTGGTGGGGGTGATAGTGGTGGTGGTGGTGGTGGTGGTGATAGTGGTGGTGATAGTGGTGGTGATGATGGTGATAGTGGTGATAGTGGTGATGGTGATAGCGGTGATGGTGATAGTGGTGGTGATAGTGGTGATGGTGATAGTGGTGATGGTGATAGTGGTGGTGATAGTGGTGATGGTGATAGTGGTGGTGATAGTGGTGATGGTGATAGTGGTGGCGGTGACAGTGGTGGTGATGATGGTAGCGGTTGTGATAGTGGTGGTGGTGGTGGGGTGATAGTGGTGATGGTGATAGTGATAGTGGTGGTGGTGATAGTGATAGTGGTGGTGGTGATGGTGATAGTGGTGGTGGAGGGGGTGATAGTGGTGGTGGTGATAGTGGTGTGGCATAGTTGGTGGTTGTGGTGGTGATAGTGGTGGTGGGGGTGGTGATAGTGGTGGTGGGGGTGGTGATAGCGGTGGTGGTCATAGTGGTGGTGGTGATGGTGGTGGTTGTGATAGTGGTGGTGGTGTGGTGATGTGTGGTGGTTGTGATAGTGGTGGTGGTGGTGTGATAGTGGGGTGATAGTGATGTGGTGGTGGTGGTGGTGTGGTATGATAGTGATGGTGGTGGTTTGAAGTGATAGTGGTGGTGTGTGGTCGTGGTGGATGTGTAGTGGTGGTGTGGTGTGGTATGATCTGATAGTGGTGGTGGTATGTCCTGGTAGTGGTGGTAGTGGTATGATCTGATGGTGGTGGTGGTAGTGGTGGTAGTGGTATTGATCCTGATAGTGGTGGTAGTGGTGGTAGTGGTATTGATCTGATAGTGGTGGTAGTGGTGGTAGTGGTATGTCGATAGTGGTAGTGGTGGTAGTGGTAGTGGTGATCGTAGTGGTGGTAGTGGTATTGATCCTGATAGTGGTGGTAGTGGTGGTAGTGGTGGTAGTGGTATTGATCCTGATAGTGGTGGTAGTGGTGGTATGGTGGTAGTGGTATTGATCCTGATAGTGGTGGTAGTGGTGGTAGTGGTATTGATCCTGATAGTGGTGGAGTGGTGGTAGGTGGTGGTATTGATCCTGATAGTGGTGATAGTGGTGGTAGTGGTATTGATCCTGATAGTGGTGGTAGTGGTGGTAGTGGTGGTAGTGGTATTGATCCTGATAGTGGTGGTAGTATGGCGTTGGTGGTAGTAGTGGTGATAGTGGTGGTAGTGGTATGGATAGTGGTATTGGTGGTAGTGGTGGCGGCACAGTTTGATTAGCATAGCAAGATCAGGAAGTCACACGTCATTAGCGCACCCTGCGGCCATATTAATTGGATACAAGCAACCACTGGGTGGTGGACAGCAGCTGTCCGCCATGCCGTTGGCTATAATTTGATTTTCACACTGGTGGGAATAAGACATCTCACCTTCATCTACAGCTGTCACGAGTCGCCGGGCGTCTAGCATGCATGGAGGGAGAATTAAGATTGAGAATTAAAATATATATTTTTTAAATAATTGTCATTACCACTACAATTACAAACGTTGTATAATTGCTAGAATGGCTTCTCGACAGATTGATGGCAGCAGTGATATAACAGCACCGATAGCACATTACAGTACCAATGTATTCACACGCTCCTTTATGCTTTCTATATTTTAGAGGATAAGCAATCATAAACTAGCCCCATCGGAATCTGTTTGCTAGTTAGAAGAATTGATGCTTCAGTACATCACCCAAACACATTTAACAGTTTAAATATGCATACAGTTCACCTCCGGTAAAAAATAAGTTGGACTAAACTGGCCGGCAGTATTGATACTTTATATAATTCAAATAGCAAGTAGCTGTGCTGTCCCTACCACATAGGCCTACCTAAGGCCTATAACCCTAACCCTAACCCTAACCCTAACCCTAACCCTAACCTCCACTCTACATGACTTCCAATGAGACGTGACAATGGGTCGGTGACAATGGGTCACACCAGGAAGAATCCCCGCCACTGTATGGTCTCCAAACTTCTTTTTGGCCCGAAAAACACGTGGGAGAAGTGCCGCTTCCAAAAATGGATGTCTAGAGATCCAAGTGTGTGTGTGTGTGGTGTGTGTGTGTGTGTGTGTGGTGTGTGTGATGAATTGCAGTCAAAGATAAACAAGGCAGACAAATTAAATATGGAGGCAAGAATGGATGTGGGGAGACACAGGCGTGTTTGTTGTGCAGAGAGCGTTGGAGGGGAATAAATCATTGTTTTCCCCTTGTTTTCCTTGCGCCCAGGTCCTGCGCTCTCATTGGCTGTAGGTCGTCACTGCTGTGGTCACGACACCTTTCACACAACAGGATTTGAAGTCCCCGACAGCTTAAGCAGACATTTAACCTCGGATTTCTCTCGGAACCTCTACCACAGCGTGAGTGACTTTTCTGGGGTCCTCCGACAATTTTGGAAACAGGAAGATGTTGCAACCAGTTTATTGGAGAGCTACAGCGAGATGTTATAGACCGGGCTCAGCTCTCTCCCTGTGTGTGGTGGGTGGTTGGATTAACCTGCGGTGCAGCCCAGATCAGTCTCTAATCAGTCCGACTCGGACCACGTGAGGCTGCTGAAACCAGCCGTCAAACGACACACACACTCCGCACTCATGCTGTGGTCTCAGATCATTTCCGAATAGCCTTTCATCATTTTTTGCCAATAGCAGTTAAATCACCCGTTATGGCATACGCCCACTTGTTTCGATGCCAGGGTGTTCCATGGAAGGCAACGCCATCGCTTCATACGTGTTTCACCAGCGCATGACACTAGAAATGACCTCGGTACCAGCTCATCATGTGTGGGCCCCCACCACCGTGCTTTTTAATTGGCCGCGTCTCCGGGCCAACCAGAGCAGACCGGCCCCTGCGTGCCAACAGCCCAATCGTCGACCGGTCGTTCCTCAGACACGAGACGATCGATACAGCTACAGGCAGGATCTAAGCAACCAAAAGGAAAACCGAAACCCTCAGGGAGGTAGCACGGGAGGCTGCGAAAACACGCTGTACTCTCAAGCTTCTAGCGCTACCTTTTGACAATAAATGGCTGCTTAAGCATTGTGATATTATTCATAATTCTCCCTGAGAGCTGGGCTTCTGCTATTACGGGGCAGCATAGTACAGGAAGCCTGGGAAATTTGCGGGGGGGGGGGGGGTGGTGGGGGGGGGAGAAAAACGTCTGATTTACTCTGCAAGACACGGCGAGATAAAAAAGGCCTTCCTTCCTGCGCGCATGACATGAATATTGACGAGGTATAGGCCAGGCTTCACGCTGGGATCAATAACCACGTGTAATGTCTCTCTTCGCTGGGCTCGGTAATGAGCCTCCGCGAAAACCAAAGTGTTCTCATTTTGTTTTGGCTTCGAAGGGGGGAATAACAAGGTTGTTAGGCACAGGGGTTACATTGATTAATATGCTGTTCCTCCCGCTTGTTAGATGAGTAATTCTTGGTAATGGGACATGCTTTGCCTGAAGAATCGATCTGGTGGATTCATGGGAGGAGATGAAAATCTATCCGGGGGGGCCATACCGGAGGAAATAATAAACGAGGGCGGAGGCTCCTTGGCCGGCTCTTCCCAACATCGTACAGTAAGTCCACAAAAGTACAAAGCAAATATTGGATATTGCTATGATCCAAACACAAATCCATCAGTCTCGTCCCGGCCGGTGTGGAGCCTGCGCTGCCACCGCGCCTACAGTGTCTACAGAGTCCGGAACATTTACCAAGCCCGCCGACGGAGCCCTGCATACAAAATAGCACGTGGGAAGATCTCTCCCAACACACAACCTGTTTGTGAGCAGATTTGTGGTGATTCATTTGATTTGTGGCCAGGGCACGACAGCAAGCATGCCAGGGAAAAGAGGCAGAAAGAAATGAAGCCACAGAAGGGGACACACCTGATGAAATAACCACTACTTATATATACCTCCACTGTCAAGCTGCTGGTCGGAATAAAGCATATTCTTGCCATCTCGACGTAAAGCATATTCTTGCCATCACACACACATACATACACACACACACATATATATATATTCGTTTTGGCTTTGGTGGCCTAATACTGTTTTCACACTGCATACGGTATAAGTTAATACGGGTGTCACACTCTCTTCTAATTTGCGATTTTGCTGCACACTCGATACCAGGTTTTGATACCAAGATTCTGTTCACACACACAGGAAGCGAAACTCGTAGTAGTATCCACCCAAACTAGTTACTTGGGGATTGAAACCACCCACCCAAGGTGGAATAGTTAATGAGCACTAGTTGGGTAGTGAATGCACATTACTTGCCAGTGTGAAAGCAAAAGTGAAGCAAAACTAGTTTTGCAGCGCTGCGAATACCGTATTTTAGCCCAGTGTGAAAACGGTATAAGTGGATTGAGCAGGAGTTGGCATTCTGATCGTGTGTAACCCTCCTCTGGAAAACCAAAACCACCACCACCACTACCACTACCACCACCACCACCACCACCACCACCACTACCACCACCACTACCACCACCACTGCCACCACCATCACCATCACCGCCCCCTCTTCTGTCTCTGTAAATGAGGAACCGGTGGAGGACCAGATGGTGTGTGTTACAGTTGTTTCCTCACCCGTTGCCGACTGTTATTTATATGCTGCGGAGGCAACGGTGGCACATCCCCCCCCCCCCCCCCCCCTGCCCCTCCTCCTCCTCCCAGCGCCAAAACACACACACGCACACACACACACGCACACACACACACACACACACACACACACACACACATGCTAGCCCACAGTGGCTAGGAGCATAGCCGTCTGAATATCTCAATGTGAGTCTGGCAGTATCCGTGGTGAAAAAGGCCATGGATCACTTTAATGTCTCCTCACTCGATCACTCACTCGCAGGATGCACTGAGAGGGGGGGGGGGGCAATGGGGGGGGGGGGTCGATGGATGACAACGAGGCACAAAAAAAATATCCCCTGGAATTCCCCTGCACCCCCCCCCCCCCCCCCCCCCCTCCTCCATCCACTACCACCACCATTACCTAGAAATGCACACACACACACACACACACACACACACACACGCACACACACACACACACACACACAGTCTAAACGGTGCGACAGAGCAATGGCCCTAAAAATAAAGGAAAATGATGATGGCTTATTTCATTGTGTGCTGGTGCCCATCCTGTGAGCCGCTAGCGGTGAGCTCAGCAAGGCAAAGAGAGCCATGAACCATGGTCCAGCTGCTGTGGATCAAAAATGAGGAGAGCCTATTATATCTGTCTGTCTGTTTGTCTGCCTGCCCTTCCTACCTGATTGTCGATCTGCCTGAATATAAGTATTTTTCGTTTAGTTATATACTTTGTTTAGTTCAGTGTAACTTTATAGCAGCAAACAACAAAAATAAACCAATCAGTCTACGGTGAGTGCTCAGCATCAGGACCGGTCCTCCTCCGCGGGAGGACGGTGGCTTGCCGGTCGGATGCTCGGAAGCACACGGCTCGCTGATGCAGAAAGCAGATAATTATCTGTCCCCTCAGCCCAGTCTGTTTGTCAGCGAACTCAACAGCCATTTGCACTGAAGAGAAAACAATGACAGCGAAAAAATACACCAGCGCTGGGGATCCTTTCGTTGGCTCAGTTAATCTCATTTCCTGTGACTTTTCTGTGTTCAGCTGCTTTTGGTGGAGTACACAGTGGTGTGTGTGTGTGTGTGTGTGTGTGTGTGTGTGTGTGTGTGTGTGTGTGTGTGTGTGTGTGTGTGTGAGTATGTACTGTATATGTGAAAAGGTCTGTGTTATATTCAAATCCCAGTTAAGTTGAAACTTTGTTTCTTGATCGTACTTTTTTTTAATATTCTATCCAACCATCCATCCATCTATTGTGTATGTATCTATTGGGTCTGTGGTGTATGTATGTATGTATGGATCTGACTCATCACTGAGTGCACATAGTGCACTCAGCTGGAATCACTCGCCCTGCACCTCTGGACTCATCATGGCAGCCAGATGTGGCTGCACTGTCTCTCTCCCTTTTGAAGAAAGCAGGTGTTGACGATGAGGATGATGATGATGATGAGGAGGAAGACGATGATGATGATGATGATGATGATGATGATGATGATGATGATGATGATGATGATGATGATGATGATGATGATGATGATGATGATGATGATGGGGCCAGATAAGCGGTTTACCACGACGCTCAAGTCCCGACGAAATGGGAGACACCTGCTTGTTGACTGCTGCATGCAATTTGTCCGAGCTCAAGCTGAAATGCGTGGGATAAGAATAGACCAGCAGCCAGCCCCAGTATAGTGGCTGTTAGTTCAACCGGCTCTCTGGTGAATGAGCAGGGCAGGACGAGAGATGAGTGTTGTATTAAGTGAACCAAATGAGGACGGGGACTTTGGTTTGGACCAGATAAGACAGTTAAAAATGCCCCGAGAGGCCATCTAATGATAACGTTTGTCTCCATCCGCCCGCTGGCGTTTAACAGGAGCAATCACAAAGATTGACACAATGAGAGCTTCGCGGGAACAGATCCCTTCAAAGTGAGACGTAAAAAGACCCCGTCCCGACAAGGGTGGTAGAGGTTATTTTCAAATAACCCAGTTTCTGGCGTCTTTTTGTTTTTGAGGACATTAAATATTGACAAAGTGACAGTATTAATCGTGGCTGGAGTTTGATCAAAGTGGCCTAATAGCACAAAGGCACGAGCACAGTTTGTTCTCTTGAATGATTGAGTGTGGGCTTGTACACGAACCCTGATCACGTCACGTTGCTCATTTCTCGAACCGCTCTTGAACATGGAACACGTAACAAGCATGTTGACTGGATGATGGATCAACTCTGTAAACATCTGTATCTCTATCTCTATCTACATCTAGAGAGAAACTAAGCAGGGGTACAGTAGACTGTAGTATTTCGTATGTACTCATTTCCCCCCCCTTAGGATCACTTTCCCTAAGGTGTTAGTCAAAGTGTTTATTTAGCATGAAATTAGTTGACGGCTAAAAATATACATGGGTTTATGTGTGTGTGTGTGTTTATGTGTGTGTGTGTGTGTGTGCCCAGTGCCTTTTTGTGTGTGTGTGTGTCTGTTTGTGCGTGTGCCCACTGTCTTTGTGTGTGTGTGTGTGTGTGTGTGTGTGTGTGTGTGTGTGTGTGAGACAATGTGTATGACTATGTGTATATGTGCTAGGACTATGTTTATGTACCTGTGTGTGCAGATGTGTTTCTGTATATATGTGTGTGTGTGTGTGTGTGTATGTGTGTGTGTGTGTGCCTACTGCCTATGTGTGTGTACTGTATGTACACACTGTGTATAACTATGTGTATATGCATGCATGTGAGCTGTGTGTACGTACGTGTTTATGTGTGTGTGTGTGTGTGTGTGTGTGTGTGTGTGTGTGTTGATGTGTGTTTGTTGGTGTGTGTGTGTGTGTGTGTGTGTGTGTGTTGGTGTGCTGTATAAAGCTGTGTAGTAGAGCTGTGTAGCGGGAAGTAGTGTCGCCTGGACAGGTCGACCCGGTAATGGAGGCTGGTAAGACACAGGCTTGACAGAGAGAGGAAAGAGGGTCAGAGAAACGCCTGGAGGCAGGCTCACACACACACACACACACACACACACACACACACACACACACACACACACACACACACACAGACACACACACACACACACAGCTCTGTTCGCCAACATAGCCGTGGACATATGTCTGGCTCTTTCACAGACTCACAGAGACATAACCTATGGCTAGAAAGACGGTGGGAAAGGGCATGGAGGAGTGGAGGAGGGAAGGATAGAATAAGAGGAGATGAAGAAAGGAGGGGAGAGGAGAGGAGAGGAGAAGAGGGAATGATATAAGAGAGGAGAGGAAGAGAGGGAGGAGGGAAGAATAGCAGAGAGGAGAGGAAGAAAGGAGGGGAGGGAGGAATAGAAGAGAGGAAAGGAGGAGAGGAAAAGCGGAAGAAGGAGAGGAAGAGGGGAGAGGAGAAGAGGGATGACAAGCAGAGAGGAGAGGAGGACAGGAGGGGAGAGGAGAAGAATAGGAGAGAGCAGAGGAAAACCAGGGAAGAAGGAGAGGAAGAGGGGAGAGGAGAAGAGGGATGACAAGAAGAGAGGAGAGAAAAGAAGAGGGAAGAATACAAGAGAAGAGAGGAGAAGGGGGGGAGAGGAGGGAATAGTTAAAGAGGAGAGGAGAGGACAGGAGTGGAGAGGAGAGGAGAAGAGGGAAGATGGAAAGGAAGAAGGGAGAGAAGAAGAGGAAATAACAGAAGAGAGGAGAGGAATAGAGGAGAGAAGGGGAGAGCAGAGGAGGGGAGAGGAGAGTGAATAGAGGAGAGAAGGGGAGAGCAGAGGGGGGGAGAGGAGAGTGAATAGAGGAGAGAAGGGGAGAGCAGAGGAGGGGAGAGGAGAGTGAATAGAGGAGAGAAGGGAGAGCAGAGGGGAGAGGAGAGTGAATAGAGGAGAGAAGGGAGAGCAGAGGAGGGAGAGGAGAGTGAATAGAGGGGCGGAGCGCAGAGCAGGAGGAGGGGAGAGACGCTGAAGAGAGCAGATGGTATCGTGTCTCCTCCCCCCTGTTCTCCCATCACCATTCCTCTGTGTTCCGCGTTGGTCTCCCACCTGTGGAGGAGGGGACCATTCTCTGTGGTGCCGTCATTCCACCAACATTTATACCACGTCGTAGGTCACTTGTCGCAAGAAAGAAACAGGTCACCCCAAACTTTGCCGGGAGAGAGAACTTAAAGTGGGAAAGCAGTTTGCGGCTGCAATTATAATAATATGAGCACTGTTCCGTTCCACAGCCCTGAGCTTGTGTGACATAAAGTGTCATTTATTTGAATAGAACGTGCTAATACAAGCGTTATTATGTGTGGAAGCACGAAGCGACAAGACATTCCGTACGCTGATTCACTTATTTTGATCCCCACGAAGGTCCTTTTTTTTCTTATGTTTCTCACACAGAAAAACAGAACGAATAAGGTCAGGATCGTGACGCCTCGTCCCCACCGCCCACATCTCGTCTGGTTGGACAACTGTCCTCGGTGCTGACTGGAGCTTGCGTTGCCCGCGCTGATTGACTGACTGACTGATTGGCTGACTGGCTGACTGGCC
>CM051018.1:16202027-16237027 GCA_027704905.1 Muraenolepis orangiensis
ACTGAGGCTTTACAAGGAGGAAATCAGTGTGCGAGCCTATCTGAGATCGGGCTGGCGACAGCTAACACACTGGCAGCCGCCTGGCCACGGCGTGATGCCACCATGGGCGCCAGCTGCTAAAGAAACACCAAGTGATGTGTGAGTGTGTGTGTGTGTGAGCGTGTGTGTGTGTGTGTGTGTGTGTGTGTGTGTGTGTGTGTGTGTGTGTGTGTGTGTGAGCGTGTGTGTGTGTGTGTGTGTGTGTGTGTGTGTGTGTGTGTGTGTGTGTGTGTGTGTGTGTGTGTGTGTGTGTGTGTGTGTGTGTGTGTGTGTGTGTGTGTGTGTGAGCGTGTGTGGGTGTGGGTGTGTGTGTGTGTGAGCATGTGTGTGTGTGTGTGTGTGTGTGTGTGCTGGATGTACTTGGCTAAATAAGCTGCTAATCAGAAGCATGTTCTCCGTCCGCTGTGTGATGGCATCCCCCGGTGGACCAGAGCGTGCGCAAGCATCCTTTAGCTGGAGAAACATCTGCCCTGGCTCTGCTTGCCCCCCCCCCCACCTCATACACACACACACACACACACACAGAGACACACTGGCTGATGGCTGGCTACCCGCCAAGCACGCTACTGCTTCAAAGAGGGAGGGAGAGAGAGTTAGAGAGAGGTAGAGAGAGGTAGAGAGAGGTAGAGAGAGGGAGAGAGAGTTAGAGAGAGTTAGAGAGAGTTAGAGAGAGGTAGAGAGAGGTAGAGGCAGAGAGAGAGGAGGTGAGGTAGAGAGAGATGGAGATAGGTAGAGAGAGGAAGAGGCAGAGAGAGAGGAGGTGAGGTAGAGAGAGATGTAGATAGGTAGAGAGAGGAAGAGGCAGAGATAGAGGAGGGGAGGTAGAGAGAGATGGAGAGCGAGGTAAAAAGAGGTGTGGAGACCGAGGTAGAGAGAGAGAGAGTAGGAGAGGTAGAAAGAGAGGCAGATAGTTAGAGAGAGGGAGAGAGAGGAAGAGAGAGGTAGAGACAGAGGTAAAGAGAGAGGATGAGAGATGTGGAAAGAGATGTGGAGGGAGAGGTAGAGAGAGGTGGAGTGAGAGGTAGAGAGAGAGGTGGAGTGAGAGGTAGAAAGGGGAGAGAGATAGAGAGAGATATGGAGATATAGGTAGAGAGAGAGTTAGAGCGGTAGAGAGAGAGGAAGAGAGAGGTAGAGAGAACGAGAGAGAGAGAGAGAGAGAGAGAGAGAGAGAGAGAGAGAGAGAGAGAGAGAGAGAGAGAGAGAGAGAGAGAGAGAGAGAGAGAGAGAGAGAGAGAGAGAGAGAGAGAGAGAGAGAGAGGTGGAGAGAGGTAGGGAGAAGAAGCAAGAATGGGGGAGAGAGCAAAATAGGTAAGGGGAGGCAGGCAGGGAGTTTATTACTGTGCTGATTAACTGAGCCAAAACCACAATATTGTTTGTGTGCGTGGTAAAGAAGTGATAAAGATTTAAGAGGTTCAATTGACCTCGTTAATATAATCGAATGGGCAAACAGAAAGACAGACGGGCAGGCAGACAGACGGTCAGGCAGGCAGGCAGGCAGGCAGGCAGGCAGGCAGGCAGGCAGGCAGGCAGGCAGGCAGGCAGGCAGGCAGGCAGGCAGGCACCACAAAGCCAAGTGGATGCTTATTCGGGGGAAATGCAAATGTGGCTGGCAGTCACTGGCGCAGTCCATATAGTCCTGCCACTTGCAATCCCGCCTGCTCCGCCATACATGCACTAAGTACATCTCAAGGGCATATGCAGGTATAGCATTGAATAGCAGGGGCTTGACAACACCACTTTGAAATTGTGTGAAAGCAGTGAAAGCACTTTTAGACCTTGGCTGTCTCAATTTTTTCTTCCTGCGTTGGTGGCAAATAAGTGTGTTGAGAGCAAAGTGAATATTTGACATATAATGAAAAAAGCTCGGAAAGGAAGTGACTTCACACACACACAAACACACACACACACACACACACACACACACACACACACACACACACACACACACCCTCAGACACACACTGACGACGGCACTCAGAGCCACAAACCCTATCCTACAGCATTACTAGTGCACTCTTGCACTAGTAATGTTCCTGGGCTCCCCTCTTTGTTTTGTTTGGGTGCTCTTCACCTTACTGTCATTTGGAAATAGGTTGTTTTATTGCCAAGAGAGTGTTGGGGCAAAACAACGAAACCTAATTGCCATAAGTGAATGAGTCTTTATTGCAGCACAGAGAAAGGAAAGGCAGACCGGAGCCAAGAAAGAAAACCACAAGGGAAGTGGATTTTGTACTCCACCCCCCCCACCTTGTACTCCCCTTCCTCCTCTGTCTCCCCTCCTTTGACCTCAAAGATCAACCAGGCGTGACGCCCGCCCCCCCCCCACACACACACACACGGTGATCTGGACTACAAACCCTCCTGTCCACAGGACCACGAACAGCGTCCAGAGGCAGGCTCCCCGGTTCACGTCACCACCAATCACACAGCCGATTAGGACAAGCCCCACAAAGCGCTGGCCGGCCTCCATAAAGCACTAGCTATCGAGCGGTATGTCACTCTGCGGTCTCCCCCCCTGGCCTCCACCTGCTGCCCTCTGCTAATCAGCGAGCGGGGTTGGGTGGGGGGGGGGAGGGTTGGGTGGGGGGGGGGGAGGGACCGACATGGACCAAATGATCGGGTTCCGATCATAAACCGTGAGATTTACAGCGGATGCCTTGTGTCCACCCTTGCGCCCCCGACCCCATCTGCTCACTTTGAGGACACCATTGCCTCGGCGGGGTAGTAAACACTTTAGCAAATTAAAGGTACTGTATTTAGTTGATTGTTTTTTAATAAGTCCGGCCACTTTGACCCACTGATAGCGTTTTGAATAAACCCGACCGGCATATTGCAGGTGTCAGCCTAAGACAAGATAGATAAGTGGTCTTTGTTGTGCACTTTGCAGAAATGTGCAAGTACAAACCAGAGACTATGAGATAATGTTCAAGCCATAGACTAAGATAAAGTTCAAACCAGAGACTATGAGATAAAGTTTAAACCATAGACTTTGAGATTAAGTTAAACCATAGGCTATGAGATACAGTTCAAACCATAGACTGCAGCAGATACAATTCAAACCACTGACTATGAGACAAAGTTCAAACCGTAGACTATACGATAACGTTCAAACTATAAACTATGAGATAATGTTCAAACCATAGACTAAGATAAAGTTCAAACCAGGGACTATGAGATAAAGTTCAAACCATAGACTATGAGATAATGTTCAATCCATAGACTATGAGATCAAGTTAAACCATAGACTATGAGATTAAGTTCAAACCATAGACTCAATGAGACAAAGTTCAAACCATAGACTCAATGAGACAAAGTTCAAACCATAGACTCAATGAGACAAAGTTCAAACCAAAGACTTACGAGATAAGGTTCAAACCGTTGACCGCATGAGACAAAGTTCAAACCATAGACTCAATGAGAACAATTTCAAACTATAGACTATGAGAAAAAGTTCAAACCACCCTTATCTGCATGAGATAAGGTTCAGGGCTCTATAAGATGTTTTCCCAGCCAGGACTGTATGGGATGAGGTTCAGAGCCCGCCCGGGATGCTTCCGCGTGTGTGAGAGAGGCGGTGGTGCTAACCAGCCCGTCACACACCTGTCAGAGCCGGTGACAGGTTATGACAGCTTTCCCACACACTACGAGACCACCAGCCGCAGTGCTAACTTTAACAGGCGCCGGCGATGCCACAACACTTTTTTTTTTCCCCCACGATTTCCACGAAAAGTGTAGTTTTAGTCTCTCCCTGTTGTGGGCACCGCCCCCCCCAAAAAAAGTTTCAGGAAAAAAGTACGTTAATCAAGTCTGCAATTTTATTAGGACATTTCCTGATTACACACGGTTTGATGTTTGTGCTGAGCTAGCGGTCAGACACACAACACCCTGGATGCGGTCATAAAGATTTCTTGATGAGATCTGAAGAGTAAAAAAAACGGTCTGCCCTCCCAAAGCTCAGATATAGTAGACGGCTAGCTGTTGTGTTTCCACTTTTGGCCTTAATTTATGAGCAATTCACGTTGACCATTCCCATCTGTTGTGTTTATGTGTGTGTGTGTGAATGTCCTTTCTAGTGAGCACACCGCATGTGGTCTGTAATTATGTTCTCGTCCCAAGTGAATTCCCCCCCCCCCCCCGCCCACCACCACCACCCGCGGTTAGCTCTTTAAAGAGCCGTTTGGAGGTTATTCATTTCACTCTGATGCGAGGCTTACTTCTTAAGATTCCAATGGACTTGTGTACAGTACATTGGCCTTGCGCCACACCGGTGCTGTCCAGTTACAGTGATACAAACATATATATCTTGCTCAACGGAGGCCTTTTGGCCTCTCTGACCTTCCTGTCGGCTATTGAGCGGCCGGCCGAAAGTCGCTGAAAGTCCTACCGCGTCCTACCCCCCCCCCCCCCCCTTATCTTTCCAGTGTGTAACCGTAGCCCTATATTTCCCCCAGTATAGACCCAAACAGAACACTCTCTCTCCTCTAATGATAACAATAAATTAACTTTGTTTGCTCCACTGAAGCCCGTAAATAATTAATTGGTTTGTTGAGATGGGGGCGGGTTTTGCATGACCAATGTGCTTCCAGACCCGGCCTGGATCAGATTCGTCTGCGTCAGCGGCACCCGCTTGGTTCAATTAAAACAACACACACACACACACACACACACATGGCCAGCAAAAAATATGAGCTCTCTGGAGCCAGGGAGATATAATCACTTTAACGGCATGTCCACACAAACACCTGCCGGCGCTTTTGGGCCTTGATCAATACTGATCTGCTTAGTTTTCCTTCATCGCTGGTTTGTTTGAGATGACGCCTGCGTGTGTGAGCCAGCCTGAAGGCCCAGCAGGGCGCTGCAAGGCTTTGGTTTGTCTGAAGATTTGTGAACGCAACTCTTTTGAAGAGGTCGGTGGGGGGGGGGGGGGGGGCGGGGTTGGCTCAGTGCGGATTCCATTAATTACTAATTAGCTAATTACATATAAAAAACTAGCAGGCTATACAAGTTTGAAGTGATTCTCACTGATTGTAGACTATGTAGTCGAGTTGTAGAGTCGTAAAAATGACTCTGAAATACATGTGCAGCAGGGTTGTGCAAAAATAAAGAATCGATACGAAGAAATCTGTGTTTGCATCTTTGTTATGCACCGAGGAAGCAAAAAGAAATAAATAAAACACGGTATGTCTGCTAGCCGCTATGCTGCCGCAAGCAATGTTAAAAGTGAATTACGCTGAGCGCTAATAAAGTTAAAAGTATTTTGCATTCAACAGTTCTTGCAGGAAACAATATTTGCATGGGGGACCTCGATTTTTGTGCTCTGAATATACACGCTTTGCTCGATGATGTAATAATAAAGTAGTATCCCAGAAGCACCCATTGTACCACTTAAGTATGCACAACATCCACAGGGGCAGAAGCAGCATACACACACAGGTACGGAAGAAGTGCTGGCAGCCAGAGGTTTTAATGAACACGAAAAACGGACCTCAGACGTATTGATACTGCAACAAAGACTCCAACACCCCACCACCTAACTTGGTAACGGGGCTAGTTCATCTGTCTCCCATGCATTTGGGTCATTGTCCCTGAGCACAAAGGGGCCATTTTCGTCCATGCAATAGCTTGTTAGCCTTGCACCTGGCACCGACATGGAGGGCATTTGTAGCTTGTTCTTTAAATAACAAATATGTAACATGTTGGCGTACTTTACACGACGTAAGAGAAAGCTAAGCTCTATGAATGCAATTTGAAAACATATCCATGCTGTTACCGCTAAAAGCCAACACACTCTGCTTGGAGAGCATTATAGAACACAGGTGTATCCTAAGTGGTTCATTCATATTGGTTTATTTCTATTCATATTGAGATGTATGTTAATGACACTGTAGCCAATTTTGTTTTGAATGAGGTAGGCAGCGGCGGATGCAGTGGTTGGAAAATGTGGATTTAACATGCCTGCGAGGTGTTTTACGGTGATAAAGTGCCTCGGTTTTAAATATGTGAAACTGTTCTTAGGAGTGATTCAGAACAGGGGGAGCCTGCAGGTTTCTAGCTCACAATCTGTCTTGTTGAAGTGAACCATCTTCATCTACCAAGTGGGAACAGGAAGGGCCTCGCCGACTATTGTGATGCCAGTGAAATTCAGGCATTTCTGCAACGTTATCGATGCGACTGAAACAAGATTGAATTAAATGAATTGAATCAATGTTCAACAATATAGACAAAGACAGTATGGGCACATGTGCCAGACTTCATAAAAGTTCAAATCTGGCCAAACCTTCGGCCAAACAACCGGTGATTACGAGCTAACGCAAGGTCTTGCTACAATCCTCTGGGTACTAGGACTGTGACGTGTTACACGCTAAGCACACAACGAGGAAACCACAGAGAAGAAGTCTGCCATGCATCAGTCTTCCCCATCTATAAAACGTGAGCTAGCCAGGCACTATCGCTAGTCAGCGGGCCGCGGACCATTCACTGGTTAGGCAGACAAGAAGCGTGTCCTTCAACAGGAACCAAAGGGCCACCCGTGAATGACGGCGTGCGTACGTTGTGTTAATGAAGTCCGACATGCCCTGCAACAGCTCCGCTGACGTTCTGTCGGGACAAACCACCCTCTAGCCTTTAATCTAGAAGGGCCGCAGCATCAGCATGCTAAGTAAAGTGGGGGGTCCCCGGAAACACCTGGTTAAACGACCGTTTCGACCGAGCGAGCCGTCGTCCGACACCTCGTTCAACCGTTAGCCCGGGAAAGAGGCGGAAACGTTCTGCATAATTAAAGGTCGCCGCTTCCCCTCATCGGAATCCACCGACGGTTGGGGGAATCTATAGAATTATAAATTAAAAAATAATTAGCCTGAGACGGCAGCAATCCGTCAAACACTGCCTGATGACATTAAAGTACATCCCTGTAAGTGTTCATGTGGATTGGTTGTGCTTTCTTTCTTCATCGAGAAAAAAAGTATGATAACATTATACATTTATATATTATTTATTTATTATTATTTATACGTCTAACCGAGTACTTAAGATTAAAACAATCCTTACCCCAAAAACCACATGCAAGTTGGCCACCATGTAGTCTGATCTCCACGGATTTATAATATTTATAGAGTATATTAATGTACATTTATAGAGTATATTAATGTATATACATTAATGTGTATATTAATGTATATTAAACATTTAGTTCTTAGTGTATATATATATATATATACTAAGAACTAAATGTTCTTCATTTTCGGCCATCGGCAACAAAATAATGAGAAGGGAATAATCTTAACGATGGACTCAATCCGGTCCGATCATTTCCCCCAATAGCAGCTCCCTGCATCTCTTCTCCTCCCCGCCTCACCGCCTGCTCCCATTTTAAGAGAATTGGTTGCTCAATTCCAAAGATGTAATTCTGAACCATAACCTGATGAGGGTTTTTGAGGGTGTAATGAAGTTCACGAAACACGGAACACAGGCCTCTTCACTGGCGTCTATGAATTTGTCCCGGTACATTTATATATATATATATATTATATATATATATATATATATATATATATATATATATATATTCTCGACTGCAGCAGACGGTGCTAATAACAGGACTCTGAGTCAGAAGAAGTGTAGCTTGAGCTGGTCGGGCGGAAGGGTGAGGAGAGGAATGAGATGGAGGAGTGGGGAGTTGAAATGGGAAAGGCGAGTGTGTAACCCTCGCTCTGTGAAGTGAAAGCAATTATCCTGCACGCTTGGTTGCTCCCATAATGTATTCCCCGCCCCTCACCTCTGGCCACCGCGGGTCCGTCTTCTGTCTTGCGAGTCGGTTTCTTTCAGAATCGGCTCTGTCATTAACGTCACCTCCACCCCCCACCCCCCCCCACCAAAACCCCTGCACTAAACCCAGAGTCGCTAGGCAATAGCTGCCTATATAATTATAGCAATTCATTTGTTTCCTTTATTTATTTATTTATTTCCGCATTCAGGTTTACAATCTACCCGTGTTGTAGGGGGGGGGGGAACAAGCCACTCATTGTTTTAGAAACAAATTGCTTTCTAAATGGCTTTCTAACACACAGTCACTCACTGTCACTCCCCAGCTGCCACCGACCGTATTGTGGGCGCCTTTGTGTGTGTCTACGTTTGCACATTTGTAAACGTAGACTGCAGTCTCTTAACAATTCCCCACGTGAAGGACGCCAGTTCTGCCGTGCTCGACTGGTACCGCATGGGTATCAGCGGTTCAGGGGGGTTTGATTTCCTCCTGCGGCCACCAGTGCAGGTATTTAAAGAATCAAGCCTGTGCAGAAAACTATGCCACGATAGTTAGCATACTGTGCGTGTGCTCGGTGGCCCCTGCTCACCTTCCCTTAGAGTTGCTGCAGCCTGTCATGACCTGACGCATTTGATCTCATTGCACGCCATATCATCTTTGGCATAAAGAAACAGAGAAAACACAAGTCAATACAACTGACTGAATAAGATTTCACAGCCAATAACTCACATGCATGGAAGGAACTGAACGGTGTGGTGAAACTATGGCCACATATGAGATCGGCTAATTCCTTGCACGTACCATCCATACTGCACCACCTTCCCCATCACACACAATTGTTTCAATGACCTCGACTGCACAGTGACCTCCATCAAAGAGGGCCATTGGGATCCTGGCTGTATTGTGGACCTCATGTAGCTGCCCTATACTGGATCATACTGCCCATACTGGTGTTGAGTGGCCCCATGACAGCACCACGACCAGCGGACTGCGGTCTAACCTAATGGCTGGCGACCATCCTACAGTCAACATCCTACAGGGCTGCACAGTATTTGGACATTAACCCAGTTACAGAAAAACACTTTTGATCACTTTGAGTGTACTGAGAGCAGGGAGAAGTGCACCTAATACTAGCATGGGTTAAATGCAGAGACACTATTTGACTGTGTGTGTGAACATGTATGTGACCAATAAAGATAATTCAATCCTCAAGATTTAGAGATTTTTTGGGGGGGATTTCTGACTCTAAAATCACAGCGGTAGCCGTGAGATAACCTGCCTTTAAGACAAAAGATGAGAACAGATTGCCTAGGGGATGGTCTCCAGAAGAGCACCATATACTATACAGTAACTATTACTGGAACTATTAACCGGCTCGTAATTCTGCCTATGGTTAAACATAAAGGAAACTGTGGCATAAGGACCGCTAAAGGGTAAAGCATTAATCATTAACTTGAAACCAACATGTTTTTATTATAGCCTATAGGGTTGTTTTCTTGACTCAAGCTTCTTCTTGCCTTACAGTAGTGATCAAAATGTGTCAATAACCTTTAACATGAGGAGAATAGCACACATGTCTATGTGTGTGTGCATGTGCTTGTGTGTGTGTGTGTGTGTGTGTGTGTGTGTGTGTGTGTGTGTGTGTGTGTGTGTGTGTGTGTGTGTGTGTGTGTGTGTGTGTGTGTGTGTGTGTGTGTGTGTGTGTGTGCGTGCCTGCCTGCCTGCCTGCGTGCGTGCGTGCGTGCGTGCGTGTGTGTCTGCCTGCCTGCCTGCGTGCGTGCGTGCGTGTGTGTGTGTGTGTGTGTGTGTGTGTGTGTGTGTCTGCCTGCCTGCGTGTGTGTGTGTGTGTGTGTGTGTGTGTGTGTGTGTGTGTGTGTGTGTGTGTGTGCCTGGGGTGCTAACAATTGGCCCAGGGTTGATGAGGTTGGGGAGGTGTCAGGCAGGGGGTGAATGGAGAAAAGTGGTGTTGGGTGGAGAGAACTGACTCAGAGTGTTCAAGGAGAGAGCGAGGACAAAGGCAGGCGCTCTGGAGGGTTAATGGAATGACATGATTACAATAACCGGCCGGCGGTCGAAACTGCGGACAGAGGAAAGACATCATGTCTTGACAGGGACGTTGTTCTTCGGTGCGGTTTATTCGGTTCATTTTACAGCTTTTTTTTTTATGCGGTGGTATACTGTACAACTCCTCTCTTCTACCCAAAACTTAAGATAACACATTATCCAGCAAGATAAGAGAGCATACACCATTATGGCTGAGGGTTGCATATTTCTGCATGTATACGATAATGCAATATGGTCAATCTGAGTCAGCCAAGAATATAGCAGCTTATATTTTGCCGAACGTTACAGAGTTCAATCATAAATGTCCGCAGTTTACCTGTAGACAGAAGGCCTAATGCCCTGCCTGCTCTACGTCATGATATGCATCCGAATTCACTGCACGTCACTTTGGATACAAGATCTGCTAAAGGTCTGCTAAATGAAAAAAAACGGAAATCAATAGAAATAGGAATGATCCTAGCCCCGGTTATACCAGGAGCAGTATAACTTGGGCTTGTGGTCACATGACTACTGTACGTCTTTATATGGGATAGGATGCAGGTGGATCAGCTTCACCTTCCTCCATGTCAAAACCCTCTTACTCTTCACCGCGCGGAACACATCTCTCATCCCTGAGTTTGAGCACGAAACTCCAGAGACACAAAAAAAACGGTGATGATCAAAGCAAAATATTTAAAAAGGGCTCTTTTTCAAGCCGTGACAACATGAAAACATGTCCAGACTCTGTCAGACCCTAATCGAGCTGAGCGGCGGTGGGTAGTTAGTCAGGGCTTTTATCATTTATTCCCGTCCCGAGTAAATTCAAGAAG
Source organism: Muraenolepis orangiensis (assembly GCA_027704905.1). Lineage (NCBI taxonomy): Eukaryota > Metazoa > Chordata > Actinopteri > Gadiformes > Muraenolepididae > Muraenolepis > Muraenolepis orangiensis. The sequence continues at coordinate 16,212,702 of CM051018.1, forward strand.
ACAGGGAGACGTCACGTGTGGACACAACACACAGCGGACGGCGGAGCCAGAGCCAGACTTAAGACACTCGACAGGGAAGGGAAAAGCTTATTAATCGCGGCTTACGCGGAGATCCCGTCCATGAGGCGGCAAATTAATAGCAGTCAGCGGTAACAAGAAGGGCCTTAGCGGGAAGCTAAATATTCTAGCCTAGGGGGCCTCTCTAATGGGCTGCCATTAGCAAGAGAGTAAAGAAGACATTCCCAGAGCCTTGGAGAACCTAACCCCCACACACCCCCACCCCAACACCCCCTTTTGTACAAAAACAAAGTGTTAAATATAACATGAGGTCAAGGAGCAATAAAAATGCAGAACGCACCACAATTAGCAAGCGTACTGTAACTGTACCGAAACCAGACCATCCAATAATTAGTCTGGGCCCAGAGGGAGCGGGGAACTCATATTGATTGTACCTGAACCCAACACCAAACACAGGTTTCCAATTACCGCTGCTGCTGCTGCGTCTGCTGCTGCTGCTGCTGCTGCTGCTGCTGTTTCCGGAAGTCTCCCTGCAGAACACGACCGCAACAGGATAGTGCGCAACCCAGCTCGTAATCACCTCACTTATACACAGTACGTGTGAAGCAGGAGAACACCAAGCATCTGTATTTACGTCAAATGATCTTGAAAGCACTGGAATGTCGAATGTTCCCATACGAGATGTTTCAAGTTGACCTAATGAGACACTGTGTGTGTGTGTGTGTGTGTGTGTGTGTGTGTGTGTGTGTGTGTGTGTGTTGTGTGTGTGTGTGTGTGTGTGTGTGTGTGTGTGTGTGTTTGTGTGTGTTGTGTGTGTGTGTGTGTGTGTGTGGTCTCATAGGAATCGGCTGTGTGCTGTAGCAAGCCTTTGGTGATCTAAACACTTTCTGAGATCATTAGATTCATCTTCTCCTCGTCAAATCAAATCAACATTACATTCCCCGGTGCAATTAAAAGCAACGCAGGCACAATACACGGACACACACACGTTTACATCCCACTGTACCTAATTTGCACTACGAGTACATAGGGCCATTGCAATATGTACATGTATATCTATATAGATATAGATATATAGATATCTATATCTATATATCATTTGACTCAGATTTGGCAATTTTAAATCTGTTTCTTTTGTTAAGTTTAGTTTTTAAATCATTTTCATTTTCAATTGCTGTTGTAAAGACTGACCGTGACGACTGCTACACAACTTTGTGGTACTTGTACAATCACAATAAAGGCATTCTGATTCAGACAGACAAACAGACAGACAGACAGACAGACCTATAGTTCTTGCGTGGAGGGAAGAGAGGCACTTAGCGGTAAACAGCAGCGCTGCAGCAGTGCAGTGCAGTGAGCTCCGCCCAGAGCACCTTCAGGTCTATTCATCTCGTCGTTAATTAAAATTCAGAAAGAAACAGACGAGGCATCAAGGTCGCCGGGAAACGTGCCCGAATGTGAGCGGTAAGGCGAGCTGCCACCTTCCACTCCCACCCCACCCCCCACCCACACACACACACCTCCCACCCCCCACACACACACATACACAAACACACATACACAGACTGCCCCCTCCCCCCCTACACACACACACACACACACACACACACACACATCCCCTCCCTCTGTGTGACACGGTGTACCACTTGACACTCACACACAGCGTTGAGGAAGAGGCACGTCGGACGTGGAGGAAGGCCACGAGGATGTGTGTGTCCTGTACTCATTTATCGCTGCGCCTGTGCCGAACTTGCGCATTTGTGTGTGTGTGCGTGTCTAACTTGAGTGTGTGTGTGTCTTATCTGCACGTGTGTGTGTGTATGTGTGTGCACGCGTGTGTGTCTACCTTGCACGTGTGTGTGTGTGTGTGTGTGTGTGTGTGTGTGTGCACGCGTGTGTGTCTAACTTGTGTGTGTGTGTATGTGTGTGTGTCTAACTTGTGTTGTGTGTGCGTCTAACTTGTGTGTGTATTTGTGTCTTACTCGGGTGTGTATGTGCGTGAATGAATTGCGTGTGTGTGTGTGTGCGCGCGCGTGTGTGTGTCTAACTTGTGCCTATTTACTGTGTGCGCGCCGTGTGTCTAACTTACCCTCCAGTCCGGTACAGATACCCTGAAGAACTCTGTGCCATCATCCGCTAAATTAAACCTGCCCACCCCATCATCACACCACCACCAGCAGCATCAGCACCACCCACTCCAGCCGCCCCTCCTCCTGGGCTCCAGCAGAGAGCAGTGGCTCTTCTTTGCTCGTGTTCCCCTCCTCGCTACACGACAGCCGGAGAGCGGTCAGGAGCGCTCCCCAAAGCCCAGTGCAATTGCCCTGTTATTGTCTACTCATCCACTGCTCCAAGGTGTATGCGTGTGTGTGTGAGTGTGTGTGTGTGTGTGTGTGTGTGTGTGTGTGTGTGTGTGTGTGTGTGTGTGTGTGTGTGTGTGTGTGTGTGTGTGTGTGCGTGTGTGTGTGTGTGTGTGTGTTGTGTGTGTTGTGTGTGTGTTTGTGCGTGTGTGCATATGTGCGTGTGTGTGTGTATGTAAGTGCGTCTGTGTGTCTGTGTGTGTGTATGTGTGTGCGTTTCTGTGTGTGTGTGTGTGTGTGTGTGTGTGTGTTGTGTGTGTGTGTGTGTGTGTGTGTGTGTGTGTGTGTGTGTGTGTGTGTGTGTGTGCGTCTGTGTGTGTATTTGTGTGTATGTGTGTGCTTCTGTGTGTGTGTGTGTGTCTGTACGTGTGCGTGTGTATCTGTGTGTGTCTGCTTGTGTGCGTGTATGTGTGTGCGTCTGTGTGTGTATTTGTGTTTGTGTATGTGTGTGTGCTTTTGTATGTGTGTGTGTGTGTGTTAGTGTGTGCTTCTGGGTGTGTGTGTCTGTGTGTGTTTGTGTGTCTGTGCATTTGTGTGTGTGTGTGTGTGTGCCTGTGTGGACAGGATTTCAGGAGGTGTGAGCGCTCCACAGCTGTGGTGCTGGAGCTTTGACAGAGGGTAACATGCTTACTTTTTTTTTTCCTGGCAAAAGTTCAGAAAAGGCAGCGGTGTCTTCACAGCGACAGCGTCAAGCAGCCTCAACTTTACTTTCGCGAGTTCCCTTAATTGAGACACGAGGCGTGCTGTTCATCAGGCCGCTTGGCAAGTCTATAATGGAACACAAGTCATCCTGACACAAAGAATAGCCTCCGTTGATCATCTGCGCGCAGATCTGCCTTCCCTTCTTTACACACTTTGTTCACGTTCACCAAGCACTTCATCATCGATTTGCTTACCACTGACCTCTAGAGCGTCACACATTCACACTGCCTGCCTGCTGCCTCCCCCCCCCCTCCCCCCCCCCTACCCCGCCCCCCCCCCCCCGCCCCCTCTCTCTCACCCCCTCCCACCGCCAACGAAAAGTTTGCATCTTCCAAATGTGTGGAAAGTCCAGGTGCAACCATTTGCATCTGCGATTTCATCCGCCTTTTTGCCGGTTTACGGAGCGATTTGGGTTTAGCGCATTTGCGTGGGAGGGAGGAAACAAATCATTTTCTCTCGCCTTGTCTACCTGAGGGTTATAGCAATCTACAGTATTGTTTCCCTGTTGTCCAATTGTCAGCAAGATTCCATTACATCACAGATGTCACATTCGCTCATTCGATATAACACAAAACTAAATGTTTCCCCAAGCCTGATGGACATTAATGCTAATCAATGGTTCCTAATGGGATGTGTACTACACCTTAAAGCAGAGGAAAACCACTAGTGGCTCATTGTAGGGTGACCAGTCGGGGGTTAGGATCCTTAGGTCCTAGGGAAGATAGGATGGAAGGAAAGAGGGAAGGAAGGGAAGGAAGGGAAGGGAAGGAAGGGAAGGGAAGGAAGGGAAGGGAAGGAAGGAAGGAAGGGAAGGAAGGGAAGGAAGGGAAGGAAGGGAAGGAAGGGAAGGAAGGGAAGGAGGGAGGAGGCGGAGATGCGGTCCTCTGGAGCCGTGTGACTGGGGACTCATGGGACGCATGAAGGGGGCGGGTGGGACCTCCGTCCTCACGGCCCCTCTGACCAGCAGCTCGTTAATCACACGCCTACAACTGACAAAGAGTAATTTCCCCCACCAGAGGTAGGAGACAGCCACACCCACGCACGCACACACAAAAGCACACACCTCGTCCATCGGGAGTCAAGTAACGAAGAAGAAGAAGAAAAAGAAGAAGAAGAAGAAGAAGACGACGACGAAAAAAAGCATGTCGGAAAGTAAATTGCATTGACATGAATGTCCGTGCGCATAATGCACCAGCCCACGTACGCAAGCCCACTCAGCTGGCACATTGGCTGTCCAGGTCTGTTATAGGCTCCTATAGGCATACATTGGCTTACGCTTGGATACAATGGCAAACACACACCACACACACACACACACACACACACACACACACACACACACACACACACACACACACACACCACACACACACACACACACACACACAGTGGAGCCTCAAGGGTAGGAGGTGTTTTTTTGTACTTTGAGCCGGAGGAGGTGCATGGTGCTGGGCAGGTCACCACGCCCACCGGGCCCTGGGAGGGAGTCAGTCTGGCTGGGCTGTGATGGAAGCCTCCACCTGTCCTCATTCATCAAGCCCACCGCCTGTATTAATTATCACAAACCTTCAGAGCTACAGCAGAGGACACACACACACACACACACACACACACACAGGCAGGCAACTTCCTCCCCCACCCCCCCCTCCTCCAATGGATCACACACCACTTCCCTTCTCTGCCTGTCTGCCTCCCTACCGTGCTTCCCTACTGTGCCTCTACCCCTAAACTCTTTACCCTCCAAAGAAACAATAAACACACACACACACTGACACACACATACACACTTATTCACATTCTTCTCCTTCTTCTTCTTCTTCTTCTTCTTTATATTACTTCCAAGGAAGTTGAGCTGTCAGGTGTGAAGCTGGCAAACGTCCCAGCGTAAACCTGACAGCAACGTATTGCCTCTTGTTCTCCGCCACCACCTCCTTCCTCCTTCCTCCACCACCTCCTTCCTCCACCCTCCTCCTCCACCACCTCCACCCTCCACCGTCTCTCCCCTGAGACCGGTCTTTAATTGGGAAGAGGAGGATTTTTAATAGCTTGGACTGCGGTGCTCTCTGATCTTTTTCGTTAAGCGTTTCATAACATGACAGACACCAGGGCTGTTTCTGTCATGGAAGAGGAGGAGGGGGGAGGGGGAGGGGGGGGGAGGAGGGAGAGGGAGGAGAAGGAGAAGGAGAGGGAGGAGAAGGAGAAGGAGAAGGAGAAGGAGAAGGAGAAGGAGAAGGAGAAGGAGAAGGAGAAGGAGAAGGAGAAGGAGAAGGAGAAGGAGAAGGAGAAGGAGAAGGAGAAGGAGAAGGAGAAGGAGGGGGAGGGGAGGGAATGAGGAGGAGAAGGAGAAGGAGAAGGAGAAGGAGAAGGAGAAGGAGAAGGAGAAGGAGAAGGAGAAGGAAGGAGAAGGAGAAGGAGAAGGAGAAGGAGAAGGAGAAGGAGAGGGAGGGGAGGGGGAGGGGAGGAGGAGAGGAGAAGGAGAAGGAGAAGGAGAAGGGAAGAGAAGGAGAAGGAGAAGGAGAAGGAGAAGGAGAAGGAGAAGGAGAAGGAGAAGGAGAAGGAGAGGAGAAGGAGGGGGAGGGGGAGGGGGAGGGGAGGGGAGGAGAAGGAGAATGAGGAGGAGGAGGAGGAGGAGGAGGAGGAGAGAGGAGGGCCTTAAGCCGGGCCTTAAGGTCCGCTAATGACCGGTGTCTCTCCTCGGATGGAACGTGTCTTCCCTGCCTCATCAGGCAGACACCCCCACTGTCCATGTCACCCCGTCACACACACACACACACACACACACACACACACACACACACACACACACACACACACACACACACACACACACACACACACACACACACACACACACACACACACACCACCCCCACCACCACATGCATGCCTGGTAACCCAAACCCCCCCCGGTGACCCCACACAAACCTCTCTCACCTGTCGTCCGAGTTGACGGACCAATTACAGTGACTGAACGGAAAGATTAACGTGCCATTACTGCGCCAGCACCCACCAATTAACAGGGGGGAGGGAGGGAGGAGGGGGGGGGGGAGGGAGGGGGGGGGGGGGGTGGGGAGGGAGAGAGGGGGGGGGGGAAGGAGGAGGGGGTTCTGCTTGGTTCTCGGCGGCTTGTCTGCCCGCAGCGAGTGAGTTCAGCGGGGGGGTAAAGAGCCAGCACTTTGCGGAGGCAGCGGTGGCAGTGGCGGCGGAGGCTCCAGTCGCGGGGCCAGTTAATTGATCCTCATTACAGTTAATTGCGGCAGCGATGTGGACCAGCGGATGACAAAAAATGTGAGCCTCTCGTCACTGAGTGATTATGTCGCAATGGGCCGCCGTTAAGCTCCCCGACAACCTTCAAACTAGCAGGAAAGCAGCTAGGGAAGGGGGGGGGGTGGGGGGTGGGGGGGAATGTCACTTCTCTGGCATTACTTTTCTGTTACGAAGGTTGATGTGTGCGTGCGTACGTGTGGTGTGTGTGTGTGTGTGTGTGTGTGTGTGTGTGTGTGTGTGTGTGTGTTTAGATGTGCATAATGGCTTTCCAGAAAAGGCAAACTCCCATTTTTTTCACAGCAAAGCTACACCATATCCATGGACTCACATTGTCGCGATTTAATATTGGCTGTCCCAACGGAAATACCGTATTGCACACACACACACACACACACACACACACACACACACACACACACACACACACACACACACACACACACACACACACACACACGGTTAACACAAGTTTGTAAACTGCCTGTGAAATATCCCCCCCCTCCCCCAGAAAATCGCATTTGATCATGTTTCAATGAATGTTGGGTGTTTTTGCTGTGTGTGTGTGTGTGTGTGTGTGTGTGTGTGTGTGTGTGTGTGTGTGTGTGTGTGTGTGTGCGTGCGCACGTGCACACAGCTGACCCCCACGCAGTCGGATGCGCTGCATGGACGGCTGCTCGGTCAGCAGAAGCTCCGGCCGGTCGGTGCCCTTCTTGTGCTCATGAATAAACAGCGTTCGATTCAGCCAGCCGTGGATAATATTATGTCAGCGAGACGCCGCCCTGCGAACCCAGCGCTACGACCCCCCCCCGTCCCCCGTCCCCCGTCCCCCGTCCCCCGTCCCCCGTCCCCCGTCCCCCGTCCCCCGTCCCCCGTCCCCGTCCCCGTCCCCCGTCCCCCGTCCCCCGTCCCCCGTCCCCCAGGGAGGGAAGGTTTCAGACTGTGTAAGAGGGTGTGGTGACAACGTCCCAACGTCCCTACGCCCACCCCCCCCCCCCCCCTCCCCTCTCTCACACACACACACACACACACACACACACACACACACACACACACACACTCACACACACTCGAACAACACCTTCTTCTTCTCTGCTGTCCATCAAGATTCAAGATTCTTTATTGTTTGCTATGTGTAAAAGTACAATGGAATGCTTACTCCCCATTCACTCCGGCAGTGTGAATTTCAACAACAATACTATACTACACAATACTAACTACACAATACTATACTACACAATACTATACTACACAATACTATACTACACAATTCAATTCTATGCTATACTATAAACAAAATACTATATCCTATATGCTTTACTATACTATATACTAAAAGCAACAGAACACTATACTATACACAATGAAACAACAACAACACTAAAGTGTCTGACGGATGATATACTGTATATATATATATATACATATACATACAAAAAGCTTTTTAAAGTGACTGTAGTGCAGCTCCTTAGTGAGTGGTAGCAGCATCATTAAATAAGATAATCGTCATTGGGATCATGCCTCTGCACACCTGCACCCGCCCCAGCCTTACACCCTCCACTCTCCCATCGCTATGGAAAGCAGCAGCCGTGAGTTCCGGGATGTGGCAGCAGAGGGAAGGAAGGGTCGAGGTAAACATTCACTCCAGGTAGAGACTGTCAACTGTCAGACAGAGTGATGCTCCCTCGAAGAACTTGTTGTCAGCTTCGAGGGATCAGGGAACTTTTTATATATATATATATATATAATTGTACCTCTTGCCGGATTGATGAAATCGGGCACATGGGGAGGGGGGCAGTACACTCTTGGAACATTTTGTAGTCTTCTCTTTTTCATGAGACGTTTGCGGCTAGCCTAGCAGCATCAGCAGAAAATTGCCAAACGCTAACACACCCCCCCCCCCCCTTTAACTTACCCAAACGTTGTGCACCTCTTTGGGTATTCGTGACATGAGCTCTGTCGGAATCGATGGAATCGATGGAATCGATGGAACTGCGTTATCCTGGTTCACCTCCTACCTCGCAGATTGCACTTATCAGGTCACATGGAACGGTTCCCTGTCCAGACCCTGCACCCTGGACACCGGAGTCCCCCAAGGCTCAGAATTGGGACCCCTTCTGTTTTCTCTTTACACTAAATCTCTAGGCTCTGTAATCACATCTCATGGCTTCTCCTATCACCGCTATGCAGATGACACTCAACTGTTTCTCTCCTTTCCCCCCTCAGAAACCCAAATCGCAACACGCATCTCTAAATGCCTGGCCGACATCAGCAGATGGACAGCCGCCAACCTTGACAAGACTGAGCTCCTCTTCATACCGAGGAAAGACTGCCCTCAGCTGGACCTACTGGTCACCATCGAGAACACCCAAGTCTCCCCCTCAACCACAACAAGAGACCTTGGTGTGGTGCTAGATGACCAGCTGTCCTGGAATGCCAACGTCACCGCGGTGGCCCGATATTGCAGAATTGCCCTCTACAACATCCGCAGGATCCGGCCCTTCCTCACACGTGAAGCGGCGCAGATCCTGGTCCAAGCGCTCGTCATCACCGCCTCGACTACTGCAACTTTCTCCTGGCGGGACTCCCCGCCTCTGCAACCAAGCCCCTCCAACGCATCCAGAACGCAGCAGCACGCCTGGTATTCAACCAAAATTCTCCCACGTGACCCCTCTCTTCCACGATCTCCACTGGCTTCCGGTAAATGCTCGCAACAAGTTCAAGACTCTGGTACTGACCTTCAGGGCAGTCAATGGAACTGCCCCAACCTACCTCCAAATGTTGGTCAAGCCCTACATCCCAGCCAGAGCGCTCCGCTCAACTTCGGCCAGGCAACTTGTTCGACCTTCACTGAAAACAACCAAGCATCGCTCTTCCAAGACCCAGCTCTTCACGGCTCTGGCTCCACGGTGGTGGAATGAACTCCCGTCTCATGTCAGGACGGCAGAGTCCCTCGCCAGCTTCCGCAAGAGACTCAAGACCCACCTGTTCAGATTCCACCTGGACTCTCCATGAACCCTCCTTCTCCTTTGTGAACCCCTAACTTGCTTAAGTCCTGACATTAATAGCTCTTAGCATGTTGTATATTCTAGCAAGTGTATATCCTTAATGTTGATAACACGCTCTTATCACAGCTACTTAAGCAGGTGACCTGGCAGTACGAAATTGTGTTATTCATCTTGTTAATATGAATGCTTGTGAACTGCTCTATTTTTATGTTTGCGTACCTCAGCGTTATGCTATTGTCTACTTCAACAAATGTACTCCTTGTAAGTCGCTTTGGATAAAAGTGTCTGCCAAATGCCCTAAATGTAAAGCTCTGCTAACCTTTTTCCTCAGCCTCTGTGTCAAATGATAATGGTGTCAGAATGGATTTACATGTCTGGAAAGTTATTCGTGGCGTTAAGAAAACCCATGTGTCACAAGCAACCGGATGTGACACTTCTTTAAGGGCAACGGCGAAACTGGAAAGAGCAACGTTTTGGCTGACACCGCTTATAATACAGAGAAGCAATTCAAATATAAAACACACACACACACACACACACACACACACACACACACACACAAAACACAGCAGGTGGCTTAGACTTCCCTATTTAAGTTCATTACTCAAACAAAGGCCAGGTGTCACTGAAGCAGAACAAATTACTGTCTGACTGCGTGGGTGAGGGAAGAATTAATTGTTATTAAATCGAATGAGATACGCAGATAACACTCCCTTTATTATAGGCTTGTTTGGTTAAGATTGAAATGCAATTTGTTTCTTTGGCGAATGTGTAAATGTACCCTGGCTTTCCCAATGCAATTAGCTTCACTTTAACAAGCCAGTTTTTGTCATGAAACATTGAAGCAGTGGGAGGCCTTTTCTTCTAACTTACCTGATGTAAGTGTGTGTGTGTGTGTTGTGTGTTGTGTGTCGTGTGTGTGTGTGTGTGTGTGTGTGTGTGTGTGTGTGTGTGTGTGTGTGTTTGTGTGTGTGTGTGTGTGTATGTGTGTGAGTGTGTGTGTGTGTGTGTGTGCGTGCGTGCAGGATATGGAGGAATTCATTAGCCTACAAACGCCTACCTTGTACCTATAAGGCTATAATTTAAATTCGTGTTTCCTGCCACTTTCAAGTTCCTAAAGTTCCTAGTAGAAAATACATATTTCAAATTATTTCATAATTTCTCATGCCTCCCCGCTGGGCCCGTCAAACAGTCCAAGCTAATCCCCTTCTATTACCTTCGAGGTTGAAAACCGCTGGATAATTCCACATCCAGATTCACAAGCACTCTCTTCTCGGACTGCCTTAGTTGTTTCTCCCCATGATTTACATGGATCAATAACCGGAGGCTCCTTCCCGCTGATGTGTTTTTTCAGTTTCCGCCGGCCAGTTGTCAGTCTTTGCGTATTGGCCCTGATTGGTTCAATCCGTTTGTACCAATCGCAAAGCTGACACGTGATTGGTTGGGATTTGGAAAATAAGGCCAGCCTTTGGTTGAACCTCTGCTTGGTTCCCAGTTGGACGGCTGCCCACTTTGTCACCAGAACAGGTTGTGTTGCTCTTGTTACTCTTTTTGTGTATTATTACCTCCGCCATCAAAAGATGGACCGGAGGTTATGTTTTCATCCCTATTTGTCTCTCTATTAGCGAGATAACTCAAAGTTATATACGCAAAGTAAGTGGTTAGATTACTTTTGAGCCAAGGAACAGTGGATTCGATTTTGGGGATCCAGGGGACTTTTTGGTGTGCAAGCGCTCTACAACCTCTAGTTGTAATTGTGATCTAGAGGTCAGATAACAATTGTACCGGGATTATTTTGTAATGTCATTGTAATTGTTGGGGGTGTTTTTTACGCCACTTTTCATCATAGTAACACAAGGGACGATGAACCTTCCGTTTGGACGGGACGTGGAGGAGCAGCGAGGGGTACCTTGGTCTTGTCCCACAGGCCGTGGTTGTCCAGCAGCCTCCTGTCCTTCCGGGCGAACCTCCTCAGGTCTCTCTCAAACTGCTGCGGACCAACACAATCAATGATCTGAAATCAGATGCTTTTATTCCTGTTGAAGTTTCAATGGCACTGAGAGGAAATAGCGACTGCAGGTCATAGCAGATTTAACCTTTCTTTCGATAAACCCATGTTTCAATGTTAAGGTTTTTTTTCATGGTGAATATGAGAGGACCTTCTTGTGAGTCGTCTCGGATATCAAAAAACCTTTTAGCACCACTTGTAAAACAAACCTTCCGATACAAACTATACTTCAAGGTCAGTCTGACCACTGGAATTTATTTTTACAATAAATGTGATTGGACAAATCAAACTAACTATTGCTATGATAGACATAATCGATAAACCCCAACACTTTGGAGGAGGAAAAAGTGCAAAGTTGTTCGTGGCACTCCTAAAGTGGTGATAGCAGATAATCAAACCCCAATCTATTTCCACCTATCTATGTCCCAAACTTCCTCCAGTCTACTGCATGTTGTACACTATCCAATCCAACCCATTCAACCTAAACAATCCAATCCAAAGTGTCCAATCTAAACCGGCCAATACCAGCAGCTCCCAGCAGCACATACCCTGGATCCGGTCCAGCCTAGCAGAGTGTAGGCAAAGCGCTCCATGGGCGGAGTGACCACGTCCACACGCACTGCCCTCCAGCTTCGGCCGTCGTCCCGCCGCTCCACCCGCCCGAGGCCCCCCTCCACCTGGTCGTCCTCCAGCCGCAGGATGAGGAAGCTCTTGGCGAAGTGGTCCATGGCCTCGAAGCTGGCACAGGGCAGCTTGCTGATGTCAAAGGTGGAGGTGTGGTAGTCGGAGTACAGCAGAAGGCCCTGTAGGGGGTCAACGGTGAGTAGACTATCAATCAGTCTCGGGGACTCGAAGTGTCACTGTGTCAGGTTGTGTTGTCTGGCCACCGGCAAGATATGAATGTTTGTCATTAAGCTGAGAGCAGCAGCATAACGCGTTCACGTTCATTTTTATTTAATTCCAGCCGCCGCCGACAAAGGCATTGTCAGGGTCCCTGACTTTTGCAGTGGGGGCCAACTCATTGGCCCCCCTCAGCCCTCAAGCAGCAGTAATAGGCCGGAAGGGAAGTGACCGACCATCTCTTCCCATCCGACTCGATAACCGGGGGTTAAATGGCCAAGCCTCAAACTTCTCGCCATGGTCATTGCCAGTGGCTTAGCCCTCCTGCCCTGCTGCTGCTCCGTGTTCCTAGAGAAGAAGAGGAGCCCGTAAGGGGCTTATTGCCATGCCATCCGTGGTGTAGTTATTAAATGATTAAATTAAATGGCTGAACATCATTTGAGTGACATCCATTATCTTCTGAGGGGTCGTATGGCCGCAAGAAGAGATACACCCCACACTCTTACCTAAATATGGACACCCCCACCCCCACCCCACCCATCCACCCTGCTGGGACATTGAGGAACCTGAACTACCCACCTCCCAATTAAAGAGAGAGACAGAGAGACAGAGAGAGAGAGACAGAGAGAGAGAGAGGGAAAATGATTCTGCCTCCAAATGTTCAGTAATAGTGAGGTGAAAGGCAGTGACACTTTCCACTTTGATAATGAGGCCATAGAGAGAGAGAGAGAGTGACAGTACTCTGAAATACACCCCCCCCCCCTGCACACACACACACACACACACACACACACACACACACACACACACTCAACTACATCCAACTCACCCTGTGCCGTCTGTGCAGATATGCACAGACGATATCCAATCTCGTACAAGGCCGTACACGTTAAAGATTCTCATTGCAAGGTATTCTGTTTCCCTAGGATGTTTTCATCCAGATGCCTTTAGAGAAAAAAAGGCAACTAATGGCGTGTGAGTGTGTGTGTGTGGTTCTGTCAAGCTGTCACCACGAAGGGCATGAACGCCATTCAAACCCAACTGCATACGCAGAAGGACGACCAGCGGCCTTGTCAGTCAATTTAACTTCCTGTCCTGATCTCTGTTTCTCACGTCTGTCCCTCCTGATCTACACCGCTCTCTCAAACGCAGCACGGCAAAACTGTGACAAAAATACAGGTGTGTTATTTCTTTCTGTCCGAGCACCGCCCGAGGGTTGTTTAGCCCTCTGGCGGTTTGTTATCACCTCCCACGCAGCAGGTGATGTGAGACACAGCTCTGAGAGGTAAGCTCATTTCACCAGATCTGTTTACAGAGGGAATTACCAAAGAGAAGAGAATTTGTTTTCCCCAAAGCGTTTTTTAGATGTGGAGTGCTTAAAAAAGAAGAGAGAAGCGAAGAAGAAGAAGAAGAAGAAGAAGAAGAAGAAGAAGAAGAAGAAGAAGAAGAAGAAGAAGAAGAAGAACAACAACAACAACAACAACAACAACAACAACAACAACAACAACAACAACAACAACAACAACAACAACAACAACAACGACGATGTCAGAACTCAAAGCTCAGTGTTTTATTGGTTTTTAAATTTGATATATTAAAAAGTTTTAAAAGAAGAATGACTAATTACATGATCTTGTTTTGAAAAGGGTCAGCAGAATGGCCCCTGAGAACTGCAAGTGTAATTCGGTCAGCAATCAAAATGTGAAGTTCCCATCAAGAACTTGTGTCACCTCAATGGAACACGTCTCAGTTCCTGCCTTCAAGTCACAGATCAGCGTGTATTAGTAGGGAACTGCGTGTTGGAACGATGCACGTCGACTCTGCTTAAATATATTGAGGAATCTGTAGGATCTGCAGAATCAGTGAGGTGTCACCTCTCACATCCCTCCCAAGCGTTGATTAATTCTCCCTGGCCCGCTACCTGTCAGCAGTTAATGGTGAACGTTTTATAGGAGATTCATGTCCCCGTTTGGCTTGGATGATATCGTTTAGAGCAGGGCAGAGGTTTTGTAGATGCCCGGCCCTCCCTGTGGGGCCTGCCCTGGCAATGCGGGTGAGAGATGGAGTTGAGTGGCTCAATTATGTCAGAAAACATAGATAGATGTCTGTGTGACACATTCACACACACACACACACACACACAGCATGCCGGGACACGGTCCATTCTCGAACCTGCAAGCAACTTACTAGGCAACGTTGCAGAGTCGAGATCACCGGGTGGGTTAACTGAGCTAGTTAGCCTGGGTGATGGAGCATGTAATGCTGACACTGAGGCGCCTCTAGGATTTAATACTGCTCACAGCTGCGACTGCCTACTGTAGGCTTTAAGTATACCTACAGTATACCTATATACTACATCTGGTAGTATTGTGGCGCCGTCCCATACAGCAGACGAAGGCTGCCTGCAAATCTGCCAAAACGTCATTGTTATATTTCTCCAACTTCCTCAGAGCTGAGTGGTAACCCAACTCCCTCTGACTTTTATAAATCCGAAGAGCTCAAAATTGGATTCAGATCGCTTTCAACTAAAAAGCGCTCTTGGTCCAGGATCTAATTGTTGAGAATAAGATGGATATCCTGGGCCTATGTGAAACATGGTTAAAAACAGACATATACCTACCATGAAACATGACTACCCCACCAATATATAATATATCCCATTCACTATAAATAAATAAATAAATAAATAAATAAAAGAATACATTGCAACAAACAAAAAGCAGATTGCAGATTGCAGATTACAGTCTTCTAAGCTATAGTTTACCACCCACCTCATACTCACTTTTCGAGGATGAGTTTACAACTGATCTTGTTACATATTCTGACAATGTTTCGCTTATTGGGGATTTCAACATTTATGTGAAAATAATCAGATTCCATCTGATTCTCTGGCAAACGTTTTTTCTTCAAACAGCTTGTCCCTGGATCTTGTCTTGACCCATAGTTTTGAAATGTCAGACTTGGTGGCCTCATATACCTGGGCTTTATCTAACAACTTGGTGGTATCTTGCCCCCGCGATGACCACCAGGCGACTTACAGCTGCCGTCGTATCACCCCTGAAATGACTGGCAGCTAAGTAACCATTGTCACTTGTACCTCTCTCTGACGAAAGGGGCTCAGTGGAAAGCATCCCTGATGACTTTGACACTGCCTTATCTGCAGCTATGAACTCTGCTGCTCCTCTTACTGTTAAAAAAACTAATACAAAAAGACCAGCACACCAGCGCAAATGACTAAACTTGAAGTCTATCATCTTGCATGGCACGAGAGCCTGGACACAAAAACATTAGAAAAGCAACTTCTTGGAATTCTTTGAACACTTAGAAAAACACTTAGAAAATTCTTAGAAATTATCGATGCTTCCTATACTGTTCATCGTGAACATCCTACAAGAGCAGCACCACCTGTCCCCCCTGAAGGCACCTTCCTGCAGTTCAGCACAATCTCCTTAGGTGAACTTACTAACACAGACTTCAAAACCCACTACATGTATGCTGGATCCTCTCTTCCCAACAGTTGGAACTGCTGTGCTCAACATCATGAACTTATTATTTTTGAACTGGAACAGTTCCGTCTACTTTTAAGACTGCTGTGATATAACCTCTACTCAAGAAGTCTGGCCTAGACCCAGAGGTTCTCAGCAACTATTGGCCCTTTGCTAAGATCAGACCAATGTTACCCACAGCGATGCAGAGGCGCTCATCCACAAATGCATGTCTTCTAGATTAGATCACTGTAATGCACAATTACCAGGTCCGATTTGTAGGTTATACTACCTCACTATAAAACCCTGCACAGATAAGCACCATCCTACCTGAAGGGCCTTATTATTGCCTAGTGTCTAACTCAGCCCCTTCCCTGAATTCCATTCAAACATGAAACCGAAAACTCTCATTTGGCTCCGAGGAGTGTGCCTCAGCTCTCATTATGCCCCCACCCCAAAATGAAAAGGGAGGAGCTGTGTTCATGCATCCAATTCAAAGGCACAGAGGGGTGATAGATGGAGGAAAGCGTGAAGCCCCGCCCCCAACTCAGCTGCCATCGGCGGGGCGGCGGACCTTGAAGCTCATCCGTGTGGGGCCGGAGCTGCTGGCTGACCTTGGCTCCTGCCACCCCCTCCCGCCCCCCCCCCCCAAAGTTACACCCCTCCAAACCAGCAGGAGGAGGACGAGGAGGAGGAGTAGGAGGAGGAGGAGTAAGAGGAGGAGGAGGACGAGGGGGGAAATACTAAAAGATGAACACGCCCGCGCAAGGACGTTGCCAGATGAATGTACGTCTCACCTCCCCTCTGGCTGGAGAGGGTGCTGGTGGTGTGTGTGTGTGTGTGTGTGTGTGTGTGTGTGTGTGTGTGTGTGTGTGTATATGAAATATGATATCTCAAGTTAAGACATTCCCACAAAACACCCACCAGCCCCCACCCGCCCCCCTCCTCCTCCTTCCCCCCTATCTCTGAACCCCCCCTCCCCCCCCCCCCCAGGGGCTCCATTGCAGATGACAAGGTCGTATGGCTTAAGAGCTCACCTTTGCCTCCGCTACTTAATCACCCTCCCTGGTGCCTCTCCCTGCGGTACGGCCCATCCCGGCCCAATTCTAAGGCCATCCATCGCATGGGCTTCAGTTATCTGGTATACTCCCACTACTGCTGCTACTGGGCGCGGAGGCCAGGGCCGCGGCAGCAGGGTTGTAGCGGGTGGAGTGGAGCCGGGAGAGGAAGAAGGATCTTGGTTTTGACCTTTTGCCGCTAATCGCCGATGAGTTTAAGGTGATGAAGTCGCCCCGTCGATGCAGATCACAACGAATGTTGTTAAATGTCATCCTCATCATCCTCGTCATCGTCCTTATTATCATCCTCAGCCCCAGTGGATGCACACACTGTGCACACACAAACACACACACACACACACACACTCTCACGCAGTATTTCCCAACTTCTAGTAGATCACCTGTATGGAAACAGCCAACACCTGACACACGCACACATACACACATGGACTTCAATGCATATATTTCCTCCTCTGATCAACAGTTGAAAGGAGCCGCAATTATAGGCAATAATGAACAGGAAGCTCTCCTGTGTGGAATGGTGTGTGGATGTGTGAATGTCAGCGTGTGGATGTGTGGCGTGAGTTGGTGTGTTCAGAGTGTGCGTGTGTGTACGTGCGCGTATGTGTCTGTATTTGTGTGCGTCAGAGTGTGCTTGTGTGTCTGTACATGCACATATATGTGTGTGTGTGCGTGTGTGCATGCGTATGTGAGCCTGTGTGCCTGTGTGTGTGTGTGTATCCTTGGAAGCAAAGGAGGGTGGAGAGAGAGAGAGAGAGAGAGAGAGAGAGAGAGAGAGAGAGAGAGAGAGAGAGAGAGAGAGAGCGAGACAGAGAGAGACAGACAGAGAGAGAGAGTATTTTTAAACCCGTCTGTCTGATGACAAAGTGGGGACACTGTGGCTCTCCTGATCTTTCTCAAACACTCTTTCTTCGTCTCCTCCTACTCCCCCACTTCAGGCCCCCCCCCCCCCCCCCCCCGCTCCCTCCCCGGGGAGAAGAAGGCGCTCCTCCCTGGCCGCCCTTACACAGCACTTCCTGGTGCCAAGTGGTGTCAAGAAGGACAGCTTAGAAAGTTCTTCATACGCACTTCATACGCCAATGTCAGCAACAGACAGCACCACATATTGTGTTGTGCCTGTTGTGGTGGCTGAAGCCAAAACGTGAATAGCTAATAATAATAATTATTATTATTATTATTATTATTATTATAATATAAAACAATACTAATAATAATACTAATAATAATACTAATAATAATAATAATTTACTT
Organism: Muraenolepis orangiensis; assembly: GCA_027704905.1. NCBI lineage: Eukaryota > Metazoa > Chordata > Actinopteri > Gadiformes > Muraenolepididae > Muraenolepis > Muraenolepis orangiensis. The sequence goes on from CM051018.1 coordinate 16,230,714, forward strand.
GTGGGGAATATTTAATCACTGGTTTGGAATTGATTCAATAGAGCTATACTATATATATATATATATATATATATATATATATATATATATATATATATATATATATATATATTTAAAAGCTTTAAATAATGATTAATAAATAGATTCTTCAAATGCGCATTTTATATCATATCACACACACTGCCCCTGGGAGGTCATTGGCAGGTAAATATAATATTATGTACAATATAATATTGTGTGACACAATAGAATAGAGTATAGTCATGAAGAGACACTAACAGACACTGTTGGTTCTTCTTGTTGCTGTGCAGCCTCATAAGAATATAAATAAAACATAACGGTGAAACAGAAATAAACCAAAGCCGAGAGCGACCGAGACAAATGACGGGGACGTTTTTTACAAGGCCCCAAAATGGCCGCGCTGGCGGGAACCGGTGACCGGTGGGAAGCAGTTTAAAGGAGTGCTTTCTTTTACAAGCGAGGTGCTTGTGACACATATGCTGTTTCTTTTCTTTTTTTTTTTTGGTCGATTTGCATATCATTTGTCAAAATTGCACCACTTACTGTATATGCTCCGTGCAAAACATGCAGCGCGGTTTGGGCGCGCCGCGACCTGACGACACGCCGCCGACGTTATGCTACGCTATCGCTCTCCGGCTCCGAGCTTCAACACCTTCTATTTATGGTGACTGCAAAAAAAAAAAAAAAAAAGGTAAGTGTCGTCGCTTTTTTTATAACAAGCTGTCTAAATGTTAAATAAATGTTTATATTTAAAAAGTTAGCTTATATTCTCTGCAACACACCGCTCGGCGAAGCGTGAGAGCGGGGAACGGTGTGTGAACATTAGCTCGTGTTAAAATAACTCTTTTGTTCAAGTTTGGAGAACGCTGTGTGATCGTACCACGACTGAAGTGCCACGCGGCGGTGACGTACAGTGTTCAATTATCTCTGCGGAAGGAAATGGGCAATCATTGCGTCATTAATTACAAAAAATGACATCATTATGTGATGAAGGCGGAACGCACGACCTGCTCCCTCTCTCTCCCGCTCTCTCTCTCTCTCTCTCTCTCCCTCTCTCCCTCTCACTCTCACTCTCCCTATCGCTCTCTCTCTCTCTCCTCTCTCTCACTCTCTCTCTCTCTCTCCCTCTCTCTCTCTCTCTCTCTCTCTCTCCGTCTCGGTCACTGGGCTCTTCACACACATCTCATCGTTTTCCCCTTCTCACCACCTTCCCTCTTGCCCTCTGGGTCTTTTCCGTCCTTTTTTTGTGTGTAGCTTTTCCATTACAGAATCCATTTTCTGTCCCGCTTTCTCTGCCAGCTTCTCTGGTCTGTGGTATATATATATATATATATATATATTATATATATATATATATATATATATATATATATATACATACATATATATATATATATATATATATATATATATATATATATATATATATATATATATATATATATATATATATTCTTTTTAAGTGTGAAAGTGTAAAAGTGAGCCACTCCTGAAGAGAATGTGTTTTTGTCTGCATGTCTGTGGCACTGGTGTAAAACCCGAAAAAGAAAGTGATATTCTGTGACTAGCCCAGGATCCTGTCTGTCTCTGTGTTGGGGGGTGGGGGGGGGGGGGGGGTGGGAGAAGGCGTCAAAGCACCTGGCAGGAGTTAGCCTGCGCTAACATGGTGTGCAAACATACAAGGCTTGCGTAGGCTGGCGCTGCTATCCAATCGGCTCTCTGCTCTGGGGTCACCTCCCTGGGTTGGGGGAGGGGTGGGGAAGGGGAGAGGGGGTTGCATGTGTCCTCCATGCGGCTCTCTGGGACACTGAAACTGTCAACCAATTAGTTCTCCGCAGCGATGGGGAATGTTTACCCTTCAACTGTGCCAGTGGCAAAAACTGAATTGTGAATATATATATAAGTAAGTATAAGTAAGAATGAATACACATGAGCTACATTCATTGATGAGGTTCAAATGAGGTTCGAATTGAATGGCTATTCCAGACTGCTGTCACACAATTAACATTCTCCTACCTCCGTTGCTATGAGCCGTGTATGTCAGTTAACGAGAATAACATCGTGACGAGAAGAAGAACAACAACAACAGACAAGGAGAATAAAGCTGAGTTTTTTTGACAAAGAATTTGACACAGCAATATCCAAAACATGAAAAGGAAACATCAGAAGTCCCTCCCTCTCTCCCCCGCTTGCCTCTCGACACTAAACCCTGTGTAGCGGAAAGGGATATTGCCTTTTTTCTCGCTTTGAAGCAACCGGTTCCAGGCGGTGAGAACACCTGGGACAAGGTTCACCCTCGAGTTGTTCCCTTGAGGTTTGCAGCAATGAATTCTGACACATCACATTCACAGCTTGATTATTTGATTGTTTTGAATTGACTCGTTGGTGACAGGTGTACACGTACACATGGCGTATCCTTTTCTTCCCTCTTGGTGTTTTTAGTATTTAGGTTTCTTTTGTCCCTGTGGTGTAGTCAAAGTCTGTGATACTGACCAGATAATAGCGTCCCTTACCTGCTGCCTCAGGCTGTCCAGCAGGCCGAGCAGCAGGGCCTCCTCCTTCCCTTGCTCCGGGGTGGTGAGCAGGAAGTCCACGTCATGACCAAACTCCTTCCCCCTGGACCGTGACAAACAGATAACGGTGGCCGTTAAGAGGAAGACACTTAAAGGAAAAAGCCAAGCTCCCTCTTCAGAGCTGGACACCCCCCTGCGCGCTAAACGCTGTTCAGACATTTTCAACACGCTGCACGCCAGAACGTTTGATTCACGTTACCCTGTAACCGCAAACCAATTACAATGAACGCAAGCAATAGCCTGCGTTTCACCTATAGAGGGCCCATTTCAGACCTTTTTCAACTTTCGACCATGATCAAACTATAGCACGACGACACGACCCACTGCATCACTTTTCATCTAAAATAAATAGTTTGTGGGTTTGGCATTCCATTAACTCTGAAAATAAAAATAGATATATAAATGTTTTTTAGTCTATTTAAAGCATGAAGCATGAGACTGTCACCATTTTAGCTTTTTATTCCCCCCCCGCTATAAATCAAACAAGCAATTTGTCTTAAGTTGTTAGGTCTAAAGACTCATCAGCTGTCGTTGGTTTAAAGCATTCCCGGAGAATCCAAATTTTCTACTTGGATCCACGTGATAAACTGTGTCCATACGGAGCCTGAGCAACGCTGCTTTACTGTAGGCGCTGTACGGATCCTTTAAACCAAGTCATTATCAAGTCATTACCAAGTTCAGCAGACACACTCACTGTATATACAGATAACATTTCGTCAAACGCCTCGGTGTGGCTATATAGGAGTCAGAGGTATTATGCGCTCCGCTAATGGGCAAACGCAACTAAACATTCATTAAACATTAATAAGAAACTAAGAAATAAATGCATACATACAGTCTTAATTGCCATAATGACTCTATGTCCTCCTATTCCGGGAGCGATGTGATGGAAAGCATTCTCCTGACCACATAGAGTAAAATATTATTAATATTGATTGGGTTTGAGTTGAATTGGCTTGTCATTATTTTAATGAACGCATTAACAACTATGTCTGTTAACTGGCTCTGCGTTGTGTTCACTGCACCTACACAGGTGGTTTGGACCTCCGAGAGGTTCGAACCTCCGGCATGAGAGGCTAACGTGCTAGCAAGGAGGACACAGCTGCTGACCGGGAATCACGCCAGACTGCGGGACGATACCGCAGCGGGCCAGCTGCCCGCCCCTCTCTCGGAGCCTGTAAGACTCTTCCCGCTGCATACACACACACACACACACACACACACACACACACACCACACTCACAAACCTATGCTATGAGTATTATGTGGAGTATGATTCCGCATGTCTAATGACTTATTGATCGATCGTTGCGTATGGTCGACGCCCTATTGATCTCTTCTTAAGGGCCGCTTCAGTCCGATTCTCGTCGTGAGCGTGAAACACAGTGGCTGTCTTCCCGGGAGTTAAAGAACCACTGGAGAATTGGCACAGAAAATATATCTTACTGGTGACATCAACGACATATTGCAATCTGATCCAATGTTATGCTCGATAAATTGTACCCGACGATGGACGGTGGACTATTCAACGCACGCAGTGGACGCCCCACAAATTCACACTCCACACTCTCACGGGTCTCGGGGAGAGACAAACACGCCACGTCTGCCCAAAGAGCTGAAACCACCGGAACCGAATGAAACAGCCGAGCGTTTGCGTGGTTTGTGTGAGGGGAAATTGCATGGGGTCTCTGTGGCCAATTCACAGGTTAAGCAGGTATAACCAAGCAGCTGTTTAGTGCCGGACAAGGCAGTTACATGAAATGGCTACCAATTGACACTAACAGTAAAACAAAAGTGTGTCCGTCCGGCGTTGCACATAGCACTGCCTGGGCTGCCGGCTGTTATTAATTCGAGAATATAACCGCTAAATAATAATAAACATTGTGGGGAGTGATTTGGAGTGCACTGAATGTGGCTGTTTATTAATACAACAACACAAAGAAGCCTCTTGCGCGTTTAATGTACTGGAATTCAGCTTAGTTTACATTTGCATTTTGGTGTTTCATCACAATTCAAGAAACAAGATGTTTTTATTCGCCATGTGTTCAACAAGCAATAATGGAACGCTCACCCCCATTCACTCCTGCAGCATGAACAATGCTATACTATGTTATGCTAAACTATGCAATACTATAACCAACACTTTATACAACCTACTATAAACAATACTTTATACTATAAAGTGTGTACAGATATCTTCCTCTATATGGAAAGGGAGAGCATGTCAAGTCTCATACATGGACTTTTTTAATGCTCATTTGAGGAACCAGGTATACCTCAGATGGCCCCGGTGCTGAACGGGCTACTTCTTTTTCCAGAATTCTTCCGACGCTTGACAACGGCAACGCAGCGCTACCCCCCCCCCACCCCTCCCCCTCCTCGACTCGGGGCTCATGCAGCCCTCGTTGTTGAGAGAAGAAGTTTAAAAAAAAGCCCTTGCTGAGCTAGCGAAATGCACTGGAGTGCATGGCGTGAATGTGTGCCTTGAATAGCAGATTCAAAGCGGAAGATCATCAGCATGAAGATAGTTTACCTCCAATCAGCTCTTAAAGCCCCAAGATGTTATTGAAGTGTCTATCAGTGGTGTGTGTGCGTGTGTGTGTGTGTGTGTGTGTGTGTGTGTGTGTGCGTGTGCATGTGCGTGTGCGTGTGTGTGTGCGTGTGTGTGTGTGTGTGTGCGTTTGTGCGTGTGTGTGTGTGTGTGTGTGTGTGTGCATGAGTGTGTGTATGTGTGTGGGTGTGCGTGTGTGTGTGTGTGTGTGTGTGTGTGTGTGCGTGCGTGTGTGCATGAGTGCGTGTGTGTGTGCGTTTGTGCGTGTGTGTGTGTGTGTGTGTGTGTGTGTGTGTGTGTCTGTGTGTGTGTTTGCGTGTGCGTGCGTGTGTGTGTGTGTGCATGTAGATGTAGACTGTAGCTTTTTCTAAAGCCGATTTAAGGAAGACGAGATTAAACAGATTGAGCGAGGGCATTAGTGTGTCTCCGGGTTTGCAGATGCTTTCTCCAAATTGACCGCAGTCAGCGGGAAAAGGAGGAGTCAGCATGTCACACTGCTTCTCTACAGAACAATATTGTCTCCCCCCCCTCCCCCCCCCCCCCCTCCCTCCCTCATCTCTCTGACTTTAATGATGTAAGCTACAACGCTAACACAACGCGTCTACTTAGCGCTAGCTGTCAGCGTTCTCTTCGGCCCTGTGGGAGGGGGGGTGGGGGGGGGGGGGGGGGTCATGTGGTCTCGGTTAAAAGTGCTGCAAAGTTCAAGCTTCGGTGGATTTCTCACAGTAACGAGAGTAAACATATGCTGAAAGTTTCTTTTTTGGGGATATTTGTATTTAGATATAAACTATGCTTCCGGATTCCACTGTGGCTGACGTTCAACAAAAGCGTGTGTCCGTCACCCGTGTCGCCAAGTCGGTAGAGCATGGCATTAACACTGACAAGGTTTGGGGTTCAATTCCCGCTTCAGGTCACAACCGCCATGAAGCAAGAACTGTATTCACTCAAAGTTATCCACGAAAGGCCATATTTCTGCAACATTGCACTTTTTCACCTCACCTAGAGGTAATGTAGCTGGCAATACACCTTTATTACTTGAGGGAAAACTATTCATTATTAAGCTTTGCCATGCAGACGCTATGTGGTATAAAACATACAAAGACATTAAGCACATTTACGAAGCTGGAGTGACGATGGACTGAAAGAATAATGGATCTTTAAGAAGCATT
>CM051018.1:16239527-16279527 GCA_027704905.1 Muraenolepis orangiensis
AGCCAGCTATATCATGATTCACATATTGCTATCGGCAGGGACGACGTATCAATTTGGGTGGGTGATATTTACAATATTTACAATGTGTCTTTAGTCAAAGTAGCTGTACTTTCTTTACGCTGTTCATCTCTTCCTCCTTTCACGGTCAGTGGTTCAGTGTGGTGGAAGAGATAAGATCGAAATACATCTTTTGAGACAGCTATTTGCACTATGTGTGAATCTGGCTAATATTTATATATATTATATTATATATATTATATTTTTTTATTCTGTCCTCGGTGGTACATACTGTATATGTGTATGACCACTTGGGTCCGATGGGAAACTGCTGTGGGTTAATGTTCAGAGTGTGCGTCGTCACTTCTGATTTTTATGCATACTTATTACGGTAATGTTTGGGGGTTGTTGAAAAACCAACAACACATGTGTTTGTTTTCGTCTGTGTTACTTTTTCGTCACACCTACGCATCGTCACGGCGCAAACATTTTACATTTTCTTAGGATAAGAAGGGCGGTGTGCTCACGCCACATCAAACACACATTCCCACTAAGTGCTGCAAAATGACCCAAATACACACCTCTTCTGCTACTTCGACTTTTTGGATACTTCTAAAGGCCAGCAGGGGTCATTCTTCTTCTTCTTCTTCTTCTTCTTCTTCTTCCCCACCCCACAACCGTAGGTAATGCCCGCCCTACCACCCAGCCCCCTGCTTCACTGTGCTTACTGACTGGGCTAAAAAAAAGTACTGCACATTAAAAATACACTGTGGTTCAAAGAGAGGGAAACCAGTGGAAGGGTGTACAGGCTGCTAGAGGACGGCCGGAGCCAGGAGGGCCCCTGAGGGCTGGTCATTGAGCGGCCCTCAGGGGCTGAATGTGATTACAGCACAGTCTGCATAGAGCCTTGGGTATTCTCTAGTTAAATCAAGAGTGGTGGTGGAAAAGTGTTACAAATCGACTCCCCCCCCCCCCCCCCCCCTCGGCCCTTGTAATCCCGATTCATCCGCAAATGTAGAAACCGATTTGAAAAGCCTAGAACCAAATGTACGTGTTTAACTGTGTTGTTAGCTTACAGTGTTAGCGCAAAGTACCATGGGAGCTCACTTTCTTTCTCCCTCTCTCTCTCTCTTGTCCTACTTGATGACCCTCAGATCCAACAGTGATTGAATGACATTAAATACACACACACACACACCACGGGCACACAAACCCAGATCCCTGTTAAATGACAAAATAACTAATAAAAATGGGGCATTGTGCAGCCAGAGGATGGTGTGCACTGTATTCATAATGCTGCTGCACTACTGGCACTTTAAAATGATTTTGAAAGATTTTTGTAGTAAAAAATAAAAAATTACATACACATAACATGTGCATATCATTTAAGTCACTTTGCTGCTCTTTTTTTGTTTATTTTATTGTATATATTATTTTTGTATTTTTGTATTGTATTTGTATGGTGTTGTTTTTGAGATTCATACTGCGGGAGGGAATGGGGAGTAAGCATTCCTATGTACATGTTACAAATGGCCAATAAAAATGTTGTATCTTGTATCTTGGCCTTTAGTCATCATGCTGCACACCATCATGGAGACCAGAAGACAGCAGGGGACCCGGTTCCCCGGGTCCCCTGCTGTGAGAGGTCGTACCTGCGGAATCCTCCAGTCAGCACCAGGACGGCGTGTGCAGAGATGCCCAGGGCAGCCCGGTGGAAGATGTCCCGCAAGGCCAGGGCCTCCGCTCGGCTCACGGGCCTGGAGATGTCCCCATGGTACAGGAACCCTTGGGGAGGGAAGAGCGCATGCTATTTATATATGTTTGGGTTATTTGGGACATTAAGCACATTTACGAAGCTGGAGTGACGATGGACTGAAAGAATAATGGATCTTTAAGAAGCATTGCCTCCAAAAGGGCATTTAACTGCCAGAAAGTACACAGATAATAATAATAATAATAATAATACAATAGTCAGGTACATAAAAGGCTGTGGGATGTGTGTGTGTGTTAAATCTCTTTTACGAGACAAAAACATTTCTGTTGATGTCATTGAGGAGATGGTGGAGATGAGGCAGCCATCAAGCAAGGATGGGTCATTGGGAATCAAACCTGGAGGCAGCGTATGCATAGCCAGGGATCGGAATGGGCCCAGGGAAAATTGGGTGGGCCATGTGTAGCGAATGAATAGTGAATATATGATGACATGTATTATTAAAGCTTTCTGATCGGGTGGGCAGATACCCCAGGGGCAGGCCCAACCACAGCTATACGCGTCTGCCCGGAGGACAAACAGCCGGACCGCTAGAGACTGGTATTGTGTCCCCTATAAATGTGGAGTGGCCTGACCAGGGACGGGAACCCTGCATCTAAAGATTCAGAGACTGTTGCTCTAGGGTCAGAGCAATCCCAGGCCACGTTATTCCCGAAGGAGTCTGGACAAGGTCGAAATGGCTTGATTTATGGCCGGGGAGTGGGGTGTCATGGAGGGGAGGTGAGGGGGGGGGTGACAGGTATGATAAGCTGCTTGTTGTCTGAGGCCCGTTACAGAAAGCTTCCTTACACGGTGATGTCCACCATCAGTGTTGTACTGAAGACCTCCTGTGGCTCAGCTTTATATAATATATTATCATGACATATTATCATTTGTCAATCTGTGTAGAAACAACTGCTGATAAAATAATATATTTTGTCTATACATTTTCTTTCTTACTTCCCTTTTCCCTTTACTCTACTATTTAGATATGATTGTGTTGGTGGTTATGGTTATCCAGCCATAACAACCAAACTGAAGCAGTTGTCTCGTTAGGACTGTGGAATACAGCATGATGGATTATGACAGACTTGATTAAGTTGTCTGTCTGTCAGCATAATGCATCATGGGAGGAGCGGAGGACCAAATGGGCCCGTCAACTTGTCCCAAGTCATTTGGATTTGCCATCTGATGCCTTGCTTCACACAGCGGGAACTGTCCAGGCAGAACTGGATTGGCATAAAACAAATAACTGAAAAACAAGACTTAACACGCACCATGTTTCTTGGGAAGTGATTTGCAAGCTGAGGCTCTAAAATACGTTGTGTGTAATACTCTCTGACACTATCTGCTGTTTGTCTACGGGCCCCTTAGTACTCATGTTACATTTTATACGGCAATGCAATACTTGATATAATTCCCAGTTTCACAATGAAATAAAGGCACTTTCCTTAAAATGGCTGCAGTAATAACTCCCAGCATGCACCAGGGTGTGTGTGTGTGTGTGTGTGTGTGTGTGTGTGTGTGTGTGTGTGTGTGTGTGTGTGTGTGTGTGTGTGTGTGTGTGTGTGTGTGTGTGTGTGTGTGTGTATTAAACAAGTCCTCACACACCTCGAGGATGAACGCCGCCTTTGCTTTCTGACGGATGAAAACGAGGCAACGTTCCAAAACCAGCTTTGCCCTTCAAAAGCTGCCACCGATGCATCGATTTTTAAAGAACAAATACTCACCGACACCCCTTTTTTTATTGCTTTCTGACTGTAATCTCCACAGTTCGTCTTTCAGCACACAGTGGTTGTAATGTACAACCTACGCCGAGCTCCTTCTATAAGGAGCCCAACCCCCCCCCCCCCCCCCCCAGAGACAATATGAACAGGCTCAAAAGGCAGCCAGCTTGGGTTGATGCATTTCACTTTTTTGGTATTTCTGTGTGTGTCTCTCTCTCTCTCTCTCTCTCTCTCTCTCTCTCTCTCTCTCTCTCTCTCTCTCTCTCTCTCTCTCTCTCTCTCTCTCTCTCTCTCTCTCTCTCTCTCTCTCTCTATAGAACTGCTGACATTACAATACATTACAGTACAGTCATTTAGCGCCTTTTCCCAAAGCGACTCAAAATAGTGTGATTCAACAAAGGTAGGTATAAGAGAACAACTCGTCACCAAATGTCAAAAGTGGCATTTCAAAAGTGCAAGTCTCCAAGAAACAAGTGCAATCATTTCAGGTAAAAGTATAATAAGTTGGACAATATATAACTAACTGGGCAGTGACTCTACAGCCCTGACGTCCGTTGGGACTACACCTTTCTTTTAAGAAACACCGAATTTCATTAAGGGGGGGGGGGAAGGGAAACATCGCAAACCGGTCCACTTTACCGGCTTCTTGCATGGTGTTCAGTTCAACGCCGGGGTCCTCCAGAGGGTCCTGGAGTGTGCACAGACCTCCGCGGTACCATTTCTCCGCTGTTTTGGGCCCAACTCCAAACACACTCGTGAACAGCTGGCAGGAGACAGAGAGAGAGAGAGAGAGAGAGAGAGAGAGAGAGAGAGAGAGAGAGAGAGAGAGAGAGAGAGAGAGAGAGAGAGAGAGAGAGAGAGAGAGAGAGAGTAAAAAGATGTGAACAAGATGACGTGTTCTGAAAAAAAGTCCGGCCCTTCAGGTTTTGGCCCGCGGCGAACAGCTAATTGAACATTCAACGTGTTTATATTTGACAGCAATCTGTAAAAATGAACTGGCCTTTTGTGGAATTCGTACACTAATTATTATTATGCGCCGGCAAAACGTACCGCTGCCACGTGTACACGTGTCTCGCCTAAAAGATGAGAAACCGTGATGCATTGTGGGCCACAGTGATGAAATACAGTAAGGGTTGTACACTGTTTCACGGTGCATTATGGCTCCCGAGTAGGGCTCTGTGTCGCAGGGAGGCAGATTTGTACGCTCACATTTCGGACAAACTTCAAAGCGGTGACCCTGCTAAGTCGTGCACTTTATAGGGGCGCAAGTGTACCATGGAAACGTATCCCTTCGTCTTTATCCACCAACATACATACCTTCAGCTTTTGATATCTGTCATTGCAAAGAATTTTCTCCACTTCAAAAGAATGGCCATATTGAAGGATGTCCTGGAGAGAGAGAGAGAGAAAGAAAAAAAAAACACGGCAAAGTAAAAGCAGAATAGTAACCGGACTCCGGACTATCGTAAATGTTAACACTGGTGGCAGTGCTGCCACTATGTCCTTCAGCTAGTGGCACTAGCACATCACCCAAGTAATGGTGCAACAATGAATGTGTCAACAAAACTCAAGTGGCAAGCAGCGGCCCCGCGAAAAAAACCACTACATCCCTTTTTATCTAAAATAAGTACTTTGGTTTTCCTTTAAATAGCAGGAAGGGGATTGGTAATCTTGCGTCAACGATTGTCAACTGAGGTTTGGGACATTGTTTTTTGGGTTTTTTTCAGCGGTACCCGGTACAGATTTATGGTTTGCCACCAAACTGGTGTGTGAAGCCCTGACTAAAGCAAACAATCTCCTCTAGAGTAAGTAAGAGTTTTTTTTTTTTGCCGTTCGATAACCCCCCCCCCCCCTTATACAGCCTTGCAAACATTTCCTCACTTGATAATATGATCCACTTATAACAAGTGCTGTGTTCGATCTGCATTCATATCTCTCTTTTTTAGGAGTAAGGGCTGTGTTGTTGTGGTTGAATCCTGGGATTAATACAGCTTTTATAGCATTCATAAAACGCCCCCCCGGGTGATCTTTTTCCCCCCACATTTAATTGTCTTTTACTCTCTTGGCAGACCACACCTTTATTTGTTGATTGCATTATAACTGTTCATTTTGCAGCCACTGTAAACAAGCAGGAGGCTGGAAGTAAGCAGTAAAACAACAACATCACAGTGATATGGTTAGCATTGGCCGGGCACAACGCTGTGGAAGCCACTATTTCACCCAGAACGCCCTTATATTTATATGAGAGAGAGAGAGAGAGAGAGAGAGAGAGAGAGAGAGAGAGAGAGAGAGAGAGAGAGAGAGAGAGAGAGAGAGAGAGAGAGAGAGAGAGAGAGAGAGTGGTGACAGAGTGTGAAAGGAGAGAGAGAGAGAGAGAGAGTCACTTGTAATCACGCTCTGTAATCACCTTATATTACAAGCTTCAGCATTTATTCAGTCTGTGCGTGAAGTGCTTTCGGCTTTCCGGGGACAAAGGATTCATTCCCTTGGTCATACTTGGAGCGCAGCCTTGTTGGACAAGCACCTTTTGAGGTCCCCTATGACGCAGCCAAAGCTGCTTCAACAGACCTTTTAAACTGTGAGGCACACACACACACACACCACACACACACACACACACACACACACACACACACACACACACACACTACGCGCGGGGAAATGCCACGAGGCGATAAGCACAAGCCCACATTCCCATGCACACTCATGCATGACACACACAAGTTAAACACTTCTTCTTCATCTTCATCTTCTTCATCTTCATCTTCATCTTCTTCCTCTCTTGGCACACTCTTTTCAAAACTCCCCGATGTGGTAATTGTGTGTGTCACAAGCCGGGTTCATCCACCTCCCTCCCTTCCTCCCTTCCACCCACACACATGCGTAGTGTACTCTCCGCCCGTCCTGTGTCCCTGTGTGTTCGTTCATGAAAGGGAGAAGCTCCTGGGAAATGTTGTGCACATCTCCAAACAGTAACACAGTAAAGAGAGGTTTTCTTTTACTTTTTCTTTCCTTTTCCTTTTTCAGCGTGTGTGGGTGTGTGGGAAGGGGGGCGGCGGGGGGGGGGGTCTCTGTTGAGTAATGAATCTGTTGGTGCTGTGATGCATTGGATGCATTTTGAAATATCATCTGTGGGAGTGGGAGTGGGAGTGTGTGTGTGTGTGTGTGTGTGTGTGTGTGTGTGTGTGTGTGTGTGTGTGTGTGTGTGTGTGTGTGTGTGTGTGTGTGTGTGTGTGTGTGTGTGTGTGTGTGTGTGTGTGTGTGTGTGTGTGTGTGTGTGTGTGTGTGTGTGTGTGTGTGTGTGTGTGTGTGTGTGGATGGGGGTGTTGAGTGTCAGTGAATAAGGCTCTACTTTTTCGTCTATCCCTCCCTCCCTCCTTCCCTCCCTCCCTCCCTCCCTCCCTCCAGGGCCTCCTCTTCTCTCTGGGTAAACATGTCCTGACACTCTGCCTGACAGCCAGGACTCCTGCCTTGAGAAGGCTGGTGACTGGTGGGAATGTTTACCGAGTGACCCACCATGACACCTTCTCCAGGAGATGCTATGCTGTGACAACTTTGTGTGTGTGTGTGTGTGTGTGGTGGTGTGTGTGTGTGTTGTGTGTGTGTGTGGTGTGGTGTGGTGGTGTGTGTGTGGTGGTGTGTGTAGTTGCGCATGTGCTGTCCTTTGTGTGTTGGTTTGTTTGTTTCTTTGTGTGTGTACGTGTGTGTGTGTGTATGTGTGTGTGTGTTTGTTTTTGTGTGTGTGTGTGTGTGTGTGTGTCTGTGTCTGTTTGTTTTTTTTGTGTGTGTGTGTGTGTGGGCATGTGTGTGTGTGTGTGTGTATGAGTGTGTGTGTGTGTGTGTGTGTGAGTGCACGTCCCTATGCACTCCCCCATACACTGTCCTTGATGTGTGTGTCTGTGTGTGTGAGTGCATGCCATTGAGCCCCGTCCACACATTCCTCTGTGTACAACAATACACCTTCAATAGTAATCAAAATTTTAAAAAAAATTTGCATCACATAGCCACCATCCATCCATCCATCCATACATCCAGCCGGACGGACGGACGGCTGTGTCCATCGGCTGCGTGCGCTGGCTGAAAGAGGAGCCCTTACCTCCATGACTGCCCTGGTGTGCTCCCCCAGGCAGGGCAGGTTGGCAACAGCCCCCAAACGCTGCAACGGCCAGGGCACGCTCTTCAGCACCGAGGCGGCCCGTCTGAAAGCCAGGCACTGACCGTCGCTCTGGCTGAACTCGTAGCTCTCTGCCAGCACTTCAAAGGCATCCTACAGGCGGGGTAGTGGGGGGGGGGGGGGGGGGTGAAGGGGAGAGAGAGACAGGGAGGGAAAAACATGAGCGGAAGAATTGAGTGCATCGAAGGTACCGAGGGAGCGATACGAGGGAGTGAAGGCAAAGTGGGGTTTCTTATTCTTCTGCAACTTATTAAAGGAATCCCCCCCCATCCTCCCCGGGGAGGGGACACGCCTCAGTTCTGCTAAATGTACGCTGACGTGAAGTCTGGCCCTCGGGGGTCGGAATTTGCCTCGACTCCTGGATTTTTTTGTCCAGACGTCAGGGAAATGCCGCTCGTGATGCTCGCTTGGATTTGAAAAGAGGATAAAGAGGAGTATTTGATGTGTTTGGTTCCGGCCGTTATGGGGCTTGGCGGCAGCCTGGGGGGGGGGGGGGAGGGTACGAGGGAGGGGGGGGGGGGGTACAGCGGAGGTGAGGGCCACAACAAAGCAGCTCCCAATGGACCACACTGTGTTGTGCTGTGTTGTCCTAGAGAGAGTCCTTACTGAGGTAATACTTCCTGAGGAATGTGAGGTAATACTAAAAAAGTTGATGGGGGGAGGGTAGAAAAGTGTGTCAAGTGTGCACTCGAACGTGAGGTTTACTGTACCGTGGTGACAGGGATCAGACCCCCCCACCACCCACCCCCCCCACCCCCCCCCCCCCTCCACCACCCCCACCCACACCCCAGCCCCTTCCCTCAGATGCTGTCACCGATGGGTCCATGGCTCCTTCCAGATGCCTCATTCCCAGTGGGATATGTGGTCCTTTTAGCTCTGTCAGCAGGTGAGGTGAGGGAGGGGGAAGGTGAGGCAGGGAAGGGGGAGTGTGTGCTTCTGCTGTGACGGCACCATGTAAATTACGGTTGTTTGTTTTCCATTTCCATGAACAAAAACATGTTTTCTTTTCCTCATAGACACACACACACACACACACGCTCACACATTGACTGCTGTGCACAGTCGATATCTTGCCGATATCGCGGTACCACATGATCAAGCACTACAGACAGTTAGACAGTAATGTCTACAGACTTGACGGTCAAACTTGTACTGCACTTCGATAGCAGTGAGGACATACTGTAGGTTTGAGGATTGACAAGTATGGTGGCCTAGAGATTACAAACAGAGACCTTAACTAACTTAACCCAAACAATGCCATTCGTAGAATGTGTTTTTTGGGAGGGAGGGCGACCGCCAGCTAAATAGCGGGTGGAAAAACACATACAATGCAAACACGCACGCATTTGAAGTAATACCCTCCATACAAAAGAGAAAAGCGCTGGCATGGCGTCGGGAAGTGCTTTGAGGCACTGAGGCAAAAATAAAACCCAAGACTGCAGGTGTGTTAAGTATAAAAAACAAAATAAAACATTCTATATATATATATATATATCAGGCGCCAGCCCTTGTTGTTGTTAGTGGAGTATTTCTAGCTGACGGAGTCAGAGCAGCGCCACTAGTAGAAGTAATCTTTAAAGGGTCTTTTGAAGAGGATCGCCTGTCTCTCCCCCCCCCCCCCCCGCTTACACCTCTTAGACCTATGTTTATCTGTATTGATTTCTATTTTGATTTGTTTTCAAATAATGGTCAAATAATGAATCGATAAGCAAAAAAATAATAATAGCACCATTCAGGCCGGGCATCTGAGGCTATCTCTACGACTCTGATGATGATGAAGCTATTTTGAAGGCTATAGGACTGAACTAGTAAAGTTTGTGAAAACCGGTTACGGGCGTTTTTTTGTGCAGCGTAGGCTCAGCTAGGCTAGGGGGGGGGGGGGGGCAAGGTGGGGGCATCAGCCGCAGCCGGACGCACCGCGAGCCTAGAGCGTGTCAAACACGGGTCAGACAGTCCCAATTGATCCGGCAAACTCAGCAGGAGGCTGATCCCTGTACATACGTGCACGCACACACACCCACACACACACACACACACACACACACACACACACATGCTGACACATACTCACACACACACACACGATAAGAGAGATTGCCCTCAGCGGGCTCCAACTAGAAGGAGCAAGCCTCTCATTATAAATGGTTCCGTGTGTGTGTGTGTGTGTGTGTGTGTGTGTGTGTGTGTGTATGTGCTGGCATGTGCGTGTGTGTGTGCGTGCGCGCGCGTGTGTGTGTGTGTGTGTGTGTGTGTGTGTGTGTGTGTGTGTGTGTGTGTGTGCGTGTGTGTGCGTGTGTGTGTGTGTGTGTGCGTGTGTGTGCGTGTGTGTGTGTGTGTGTGTGTGTGTGTGTGTGTGTGTGTGTGTGTGTGTGTGTGTGTGTGTGCGTATAGACCATAACGTTTCTCTCTCCAAGGATGACTTCAGTTGGTGGCAGGAGGGGTTCTGACATCATCCTAACACACCACCAATCACGTGGTCCACCGCAGCTTCTCTCTCCCTGTGGACCATTTAAACACGCTTGTGTGCTAAAGTGATGAGCCCCGGCTAGTATAAGAGAATGTCTGGTCATCGAGTTCCCTGCCCCCCTCCCTCTCCCCCTCCCCCCTCCCCCCCTCCCCCTCCCCTCCCCCCTCCCCAGGTCCTGTCGTTAACCACCGAGACGGGCCCACTTCACAACCTATTTACCATTCAGTCGTTCAACCAAAGCTTTTTTATTAAGGTGGGTGACTTGCTTCAAACTAAACTTAGTAGTTAGTAGAATAGTTTGAGCTAGCCCCCACCCACTATAAGAAATGTTTCGAACAGTATTCTCGCCAATTTCTGGTAGACCTTTTGGGCTTTTGCTTTTGTAGCCATGTCTTTACCCGGTAACCCAAAATTGGCAGTAACAATGAGTGCATGCAATTGCAGGCGTTAACCTGTAGAGGGCAATTTGAGTCCATATTTACATCTTATCCTCTGTTTTACTTTGTGAATCCATTTAAGTCAAGATTGAGACTACGATCAATCCATTTCACTGCTATGTAACCACTTCATCCTGCAACAAGGATTGCCGACAGAGGTTTGGGACATTTGGGATTCAAACCCAGAGCCTTTTGACTGGGAGTCACCACACCCCACACGGGGTGTCCTACCTACCTACCAACCAACCAATCACACACACACACACACACACACACACACACACACACACACACACACACACACACACACACACACACACGCACACACACCGGGTCAGTGGAACGTAAGCAGCACGACACACCAGCAAGCCGAATAGCATTCATCTCACTAATGATGGATCTGGATGAGGGAGGGGAGGAGATGAGGTGGGGGGGGGGGCCAGCAGGGGGGCGTGGATGATACAGCGTAACCCGTTTACCCCCTACGCGTAACATCTGGAGGGCCTGCTGTCCAGTCTATGTTCTCCCAGCGGTGGTGCGTCTCGTCAGGCCAGGAGGGGAAGGGGCAACAACAAAAAAAGAAAGTAAAACCAAAGCGGCGTAACTGTGAGAGATGAATGTGGGGGGGAAATGACAGGGAGGGATTTTAAACAAGATTAACAGCCTCTGAAGCGCCGGATATGGATATTAGAGATTTAACAGGGCTACGAGGATCCCACCCACCAGCCCCCCCCCCCCTGTGTGCAAATGAATGACGGAGTGGGCCTGATGAAATGGATGTTGGTTATTCCTCTGGGTACCGCTCCAACATATATCACCGCGGCTTGCCAGCCGTAGGCCGGAGGTCTGCACAACACAGTTCAATAAAGCAAAGTTCCAGGACAGCGTCGCATGGGGTCAGGCTTGCCAAGCAGGCGTGTCCGGCCGGGTCAAATATAATATGCGCCAGAGACATGGATTGCATTCAATATTTGATTACCCTGTCAACACCCAGCAAAACGTTGCATTAAAGGTCACACAAAGGCAGGAAGAGGTTTGGTCACAGTTTGCGTTGGCTCCCAGGGGGCTCACGGAACCCCCGGGTGGCCGTAGCTAGAAATGCATGTAGGGATTTAAATAGCAATCGTTTTTTTTATAACACAGAACTTATAATTCAAGATTCAAGATTTGTATTTGCCATATGCAAAAATATGCAAAAATATGCAAAGTACAATGAAATGCAGTATGGATTTTGTAAAACACTAGACTATCAAATATATTGTATACATATATATATAATTAAATATATTGTAATAATGTTTTTTAATGCCTTGCTCTATCATAATAAATACAAAGGGTTAACAAATTGTGTGACTGATTCTGACTGATAAAGCATTGGTTCCGATCTAATCTTAACTAAGACAACGTGCTGAGAAATCGAGCACAAGAATCTGCAAACTGATTGAGAGGGACATTCTGCCCGTATGAATTGTTGATGATCAAAAGTTGTCTCTATCTTACTGCTAGCTGCTTGCAAAGCTAGTCACAGCCGATGAGGTTGCTCTAGTGACAGACTGCTGGACCGCCTTAACAGCAGAGAGCTACCTCACCATCAACCTGCCACTATGTGAAAAACGACTAGAGCCACTACCATCAGTTTTTCTCTGTCTCGCAGAGAGGAAACAGAAATTTGGACTGGAAGGCCAAATCATTGCGTTGGTGACAACGTGGCCATTACCATCGCTGCCAACAGTCCCACCGGTCGACTAGGCAAGTTATCCGCCGCCTGCTTGGGTCACAGCGCCCCAGCTGTGGGCGTGACTGAGGGATTCGCACTACACCTGTATCGAGTAATCTCTGCGTCCGCTTAACCACTTCAATCATAGCGCCATGGCAACAAAAGCGCTGTAGGAGAAACATAAAGAAAAGGGCCTCGCAAACCACCAGCTTATCCACTCCGCATGTAAAACAAGATGGAACTCTGTCTGAGCTACGCTTGATCAGACGGTGGAGCGGCAGTGGGCTGTAGTCGCTGTCCTGTCGGGGCTTCCAAGACGACAGGGTCCTACAGCTGAAGGAGGAGTAATGGACACTGATGGACGTGCTGGCTGAAGTGTGCCACCGCAGTCATGTCTGCATAGAAAGAGGTCTCAATTTCCAACACTTATACCATCACCTGCAGTCTCATCAACACCCATCTCATACGTCATTGAACGCTAAGACAAAAGTGTGCGTCCTCCCTTGGCAAATGAATGAAGGTATGCTAAATACAATCTGTAACCCTCCCCCCCGTCCCCAGACAGAAGCACTAACATGAGCAAAGCCCTCAGACTGAATAGGTGGACCAGCCTCCAGTGCTTTTGATTCAAACTGCACAAACACCATCAGTAAGTGTCTAAATGGAATCGCATAATTGCCACTTAAGAGTTTTCTGAATGCACAATTCCAAAAAAAATATGAATTATTAATCATTTCTTAATTGTATTAATTTATAGATTAATTCATCCATTGATGAATTTAACTTTGTTAATTGAGTAGTACAAGAGTTGATTTTAAGATGTTTAAGTTCATTTATTGATAGATTAATTCATACATAATCAAAATTACTGATACATTAAACTTTATTAATTGACTAGTCCTAAAAGTTGATTCCAAGACTTTATAAAATATGTTATATTTAATTAAATTGTAATTGTGTGTGTGTGTGTGTGTGTGTGTGTGTGTGTGTGTGTGTGTGTGTGTGTGTGTGTGTGTGTGTGTGTGTGTGTGTGTGTGTGTGTGTGTGTGTGTGTGTGTGTGTGTGTGTGTGTGTGTGTGTGTGTGTGTGTGTGTGTGTGTGTGTGTGTGTGTGTGTGTGTGTGTGTGTGTGTGTGTGTGTGTGTGTGTGTGTGTGTGTGTGTGTGTGTGTGTGTGTGTGTGTGTGTGTGTGTGTGTGTGTGCGTGCGTGCGTGCGTGCGTGTTCTGCCATGGGGGTTGGTAACAAGGTTGTCAGTACATTCTCCTTCAGCTTGAAATAGGAAATAGAGATTGGCTGTAGTACAGGCTAAGATCAGTGTACCCACTCACCAGCTTATCACAGAGTCCCCAACCAGGTGTGGTTCAAGGCCAAAGATGATAGAACGATTCCTGCAACAGGAGCAAGTCATAAGCCTGTGTCCTGGGGTCAGAGAAGACATGCAGGCACCACTGAAACCACTGCAAGATCTCACTCTGTCACACTCTCTGGGGAGGCTCATGTCAGCGTCTCCTACATCAAACTGCTGCTGGTCCGTGTGTTCAGAAGCAGAAGTCTCCCAACAGCCAGAAGAGGAAGAGACTGAGCTCACAAAAAAAACCTAAAGGGGAACTTTAAAGGAGCTGAGCTATATGTCACCGCAAATGTACTGTACTGTAAGTCATAAAATGACTGTATCTATATGTCATCACAGATTAAGGAAGCATGCCAGGTCGAAATACTGGCTTCTCAGACACTTCCATTCCGGGGGCCAAGCCTCTGTTTTTGTTTTTGGCCTGTTCTCTGAGTACCCCGGGTTGCCAGATATGAAACAACTTGGCACACACCTCTGTTGAAAAAGTGCGATTGCATGCTGAAACACGGGTAAATAACGGGGTTGTATTTGAAAGATGGAGACAGCTTAAAGCCCAGAGGACAGATGCTAAGTGGGCACATTTTCTCCTGAAAAGGTAAGCACTGAGCATCTGTGTGATTGTAAACATAGGCAGTTATGCATCTAGCTACTATTGACAGAAAAAAACATCCACATGAGCTGGTATATAATTTGCAGACAACAAATACATTTCATTAGTTTAGGATTTGTCATCACTCAAAATATAACGTTGCTTGTTCAGTGTCCTCAACCTGGAAACCAGTGTGAGCTTAAAGTCTGGGGAGGAGGAAGGGGTGGGCGGAGACAACTCTCACCAATATTGTGAATCCAGCCTGCAGTACCCATATAACACATTCTCTGTCATTGTTACATATAGCTCCTTTAATGACAAATACAGTGACTGTGTCACTGACAAACTCTTGGACTCCTGGCCTCACTGATGGACCCCAGGTTCAGGACTTACATTGAACCATCGCAAGGTGGACCAAATTAAGAAAAACTGTTGCAGAGGCTGGTGTCTCTGCTGCCCACTCACAAAACCATCAAACCCAGAAGAAAGCTCAGTCTGAGCCCAACAAATAAACAAAACTAAAGCAAGCCATCTCCCTCCATCTCCCTGTCGCAGTCAGAGGCAGACAACATGGACAACTGAGCTGGCAACCTACTTGTTGGTCCCCAGACACCGACCCAGACACTGATCCACAAGCACTTGATAATCCGGCCAACATCTGTCCCTGCTACCAGTGCCCCTTCAAAGAGGGCCTTTAGTTTAGGTGGGGGGTGGGGGGGGGGGGGGGCATTGTAACATGCCACTGGGCATGCCTCAAGACAGAGGCATGCCCAGTGGCATGTTACAATGCCCCCCCCCCCCCCCCCACCGTAGACAGGCTTGTGCTCCAAGCACCTCATGGATGATTTTGCTATTTAGCATGCAAATAATGTTTACAAGTGGGTTTGTTTTTCAGGGATACAATACATTTTTTAAGAAGCACCTTTTTATTTATAAAAAAAATAAAGTTTTGCACAAAATAAATCCCAAGAGGAAATAAAATAAAACCAAAACTTATTTGAATAATTAGTTTGTCTTTCATAGAAAATAAATCGATTCAAATTGTAAATCTGGTGTGGTGGGGGAAAATCTAAAAGATTACATTTTTAGGCCACATCTTATATAGACACAGTTTGGTACAATCTCCACATTTATAAATTAAGTGGCTGTAAAAGGGGCCCGTGGTTTGGAAAGATTTGGGAAGTACTGCGGTATGAAAAGATGTGAGCCGCCCAGATTTGTAACAAAAACTGTATTTATTGTCTTGCTCTGTTGGTGACGTTAATCTGATTGGCCGAATGTGTTGTCTGTCACGCCGTGCCAGGAACGCCAGAAGAGACCTGGCGAGACAGACTAGGAGCACCATGAGGCTTGACCACAGTAAGAAGCAGGTTGGGCTCAACTGGCCCCAGACATGACATGGAGTTGGGTCTGGCATTTGAATAGTTCTGAAAGTGTAGACTTTTTCTTTGTGTGTGGTTGAGGCCGGCTGGCTCCATAGAGTCCAGGGTTAGTCTGTCTGCCTGTCTGTCTGTCTGTCTGGCTGGCTGGCTGCTGTCGTGGGAGATGGGGGAGATCAATCGGATGTTAAGGATCAGTGGAGCACACAGTTAACCCCCCCCCCCCCACACACACACACACACACACGCACACACGACCACAGCTTTCATCAATATGCTGTATATACAGCAGAGGCTCCAAGAAAATCTCTCTCTCTCTCTCTCTCTCTCTCTCTCTCTCTCTCTCTCTCTCTCTCTCTCTCTCTCTCTCTCTCTCTCTCTCTCTCAGTGCCCCCATCTCTCCCTCTGCTCTATCCCCCCCAGCCCCCACCCCTCATTAAAGTCAGAGTGTGTATTGTGGTTGTCCACTGTTATGTCTTTATGTGTGTGTGTGTGCGTGTCTGTGTCTACATTACAGTCGATGGGTCGATGTCAGTTTGGATGTCTATCTGTATTTTAGTGGTTAGGGGTACACACATGTACATGTGTGTGTGTGTGTGTGTGTGTGTGTGTGTGTGTGTGTGTGTGTGTGTGTGTGTGTGTGTGTGTGTGTGTGTGTGTGTGTGTGGTGTGTGTGTGTGTGTGTGTGTGTGTGTGTGTGTGTGTGTGTGTGTGTGTGTGTGTGTGTGTGCTTGTGTTTGTGTGTGTGTGTGTTTGCGCATGTGTGCGTGTAGCTATTTAATGCAGCCCATCAATCAGCCTTGTCAGAAACGTCAATATTAAGACCCATGTTAGGCAGACTTGGTGAAGTTATGACAGGGCAAGTCTGAAAGATATTGGTCAGGTTCAATACGTGTGTGTGTGTGTGTGTGTGTGTGTGTGTGTGTGTGTGTGTGTGTGTGTGTGTGTGTGTGTGTGTGTGTGTGTGTGTGTGTGTGTGTGTGTGTGTGTGTGTGTGTGTGTGTGTGTGTGTGTGTGTGTGTGTTTGTGTCGATCCCAGTACTCTCAATACAAAAGAGGGGAAAAGAAAGAACATACTGAGAAGCGATACTGGTGTGTGTGTGTGTGTGTGTGTGTGTGTGTGCATGCTTCAGTTAGTTTGTGTGTGTGTGTGTGCCTGTGTGTGTGTGCCTGTGTGTGTGTGCCTGTATGTGTGTGTGGGGGGGGGGAAACAAAGGAAAAAAGGCAGGGAAATGTGATCAGGGAAGCACGGGGTGTGGGAGATGGGTGAGGGATGAAGAGTGGAGTGGGGTGAATAAATCAATAGTGTGAGGCTCTGGTGTCAAGGGCTGATGGCTGCTAGGGGCCTGTGATTGACAGCTCACCGGGGTGCTTCCTCTCCTCCTCCCTCTCCTCCTCCCTCTTCCTCCTCCTCATCCTTCTCTCCTCCCTGGTTCCTGACATCTCACACCTCTACCCCCTACATCCTCAAGGCCCCCTGAAGTTTCAACATCTCGTGCCTCTCCTCTCTCACCCTCCGTCTCACAGGTCCTATGCCCTATGTGTGTGTGTGTGTGTGTGTGTGTGTGTGTGTGTGTGTGTGTGTGTGTGTGTGTGTGTGTGTGTGTGTGTGTGTGTGTGTGTGTGTGTGTGTGTGTGTGTGTGTGTGTGTGTGACCAAGACGTCCTAGTGAAACACAGGCCTTGCAGCAGGGCTGTGGTAAGCTGTACTTAATATGTTAAGCACAGACTCCACACAGTTCCGCACTCCCACACAAATACTGCTTATTAGCTTTCAATTAGAAACGGCATGGTTTTTTTTCTTCAATTTGCAACACCAACAACAAAAAAGTGTTTCTATGTGCGGTTTAGGGTTCAAGTCCATCTCGAAAATAATGAATTATTTGTTTAGAGCCTGATCTGATTATTTGACTTTTTTGACAACAAACCCTTAAATTACTTAATTAATTAATTAATTATTAATTTTGCGAATCAACAAAGTCACAGTTTGTCGTAAAACAGTATAACACGTACTGTATCTTACTTAATGGGTATGAGTTGCCCGGTCCTTTAAGCAGCCGGACAGCTAAATAATGAGCAAGACCCCGTTGCTTGCGTGACTTCATCCCGGTACCAATTACACATATATATATATATATATATATATATTTGTATTTATGTGTTTGCTTATATGTTATATGTTTATATTTCTCAAATATAAGTTTCAAGTTTGGATGATTTGTTGATGATCAGGAGCCACTGTGGCACCCATTCCACCATCAGCCTGGACAGGACACCGGTGGAAGTCGTCAGCTGCTTCCGGTTCCTGGGACTACAGATTTCCGACAACCTGGCGTGGACCCACAACACGGAGGTCATGCTGAAGAACGCACACCATCGCCTCTATGCCCTGCGGTGCCTCAGGAAAAGCGGGATAGGCCAACGGTGGCTAGTGAACTTCTACCGTGGCACCGTAGAGAGCGTCCTGACGAGTGGCGTCACTGTGCGGTACGGCAACACCACTGCACAGAACAAGAAAGCCACCCAGAGGGTCTTGAGGACGGCGGAAACGATCATGGGGTGTGCACTTCCATGCATAAAGTACATCTTTAGGACCAGATGTGGGAAGAAGGCCATGAGGGAAGAGGGAATGGTCAGTAAGCATTCCATTGTACTTGGAAAATACAATTCTTGAATCTTGAATAATGTGACAAATTATGGGTCAAAACTTTGGTAGTCGGTGGGCGAGGAATCTGTTATCGTTCGGCTCTACATTTGTTGGACCTGATGTACAAAAAGTATCGTGTGACATCTGAAATGTCCTCCTGCTATTCTGTGCATTCTCTAATGAGAAATAATTGCTTCTGCCGACCATATTTTGCGGTCCTGAACTGACTGACTGTCTGGCTGTTTGAGTGACAGCTCGCTGCACATGCCTACGCAATGCCTTTGTTCCCCTTTTCCTAGAATCGGTGACTCAACACGCTATGCAATGTGACATATGTATATTGTAATTGCCGTTTACCACTGAGTCACTCAAGAGCAGTTGGGCCTCTTGCTCAAGGATGCCTTCTCCAGGTAAACCTAGAAAATAGAAAACCTAGAAAAATAGACATGGGGGGGGGGGGGGGGGGGGGGTGGTGGGGGGGTGGTAGCCAGAACCCTTTCACACCTCAAATCCAGACTATCCTGCACCCATAAACATGACGTCTGATGGATTAACCGTGAAGCATGGCCTGTCTGCCACCATGTTTGCCGACGGCTCTCTGGCTGCTCACAAGCCAGATGGCAGTGGGGAGTGGGCGGGGGTGGGCGGCGGAGGACAGACCCCGTACTGATGGGTGCCGGTGCCAATCTTGGCGTCCACTGGCACCCTTCCCCCGAGCCCCGCGCTGTGCCAAGCCCTACTGGGCGCACGCCGAGCCGTCGCTCACGCAGGACCGACCGTGACACACACACACACACACACACACACACACACACACACACACACACACACACACACACGCGCACACACACGCGCACACACACACACACGGACGCAAGGACGCTTGAGGCGGGCCCTCGGCGACGAAACTCGCACCCTGCGTTGGGTATCCGTCAACCTTACCTAAATAGAACCATTGCCTTGTCTCCACTAATGAGACCGACTTGATTGATTACAGAAATCAAAAGTCACACGAGCCCGGCGGCTACCACCGTAGCCGTACAGAACTGAACACGTTCTCATTTCGTTCAGATCAATCAAATACATTTATCCATTATGTAAATTAGCTCCATTTTTCAATTTTCTCATATCGTATCTTCATGTTTAAACTTCCCTTTGCCCGGAGTCAGTCGCTACCACATGGGCGTAGATATCGCTTCCCCCACAATCCTATCAGAAAGACCACATTTCCAGGGAGAAAAGAGTTTTATGAGTTTTATGCTCCTAATGCATGGAGCACCCCAGGAGATGTGCTTGAGAGTTTAAGCATGGCCCAAACAGTCCCCCAGCAGGACATGAGAGGGGGTTTAAGGGGGGGGGGGGGGGTTGCACAAAGCACGGAGCCTCGATGGCCGCTGTATTGTGATGGTGTGCGGTTGTTGTCCTCACCGTGAAGATTGCATTATGGTTCTCTGCGGACGTCCGTCTCTGACAGGCGTATCGAGACACCGCGGGGGCTGGACTTGTAGAATCCTCTGGAAGGGTGTCCTGCGCGCAAAACACAGACATTTTGTTCAATAACCATATACAAACCCACCCCTCCACACACACACACCCCCACACACACACCCCCACACACACCATACACCATACACTACTTTATATGCAGCATCAAATTAAAGGTGTTGTATGAGTAAATCCTTTTGATCATTTTCGGGACAGGAGTGTATTTATGCAAGTGTGCATAAGGGAGGCATCGCTGACGCGAGCCCACAGTTCAAATTGAATTTAATACAGAAATAAATTGCAACCAGTTACCCAGTAAGATATCTTTAATGAGTTTGCCCCCCCCTCCCCCCCCCCCCCCCCGGGAAATAGATTAATGACACTCATCTCAGAGTTTGCCGACGTTCGAATCCATTACACGCGTTCGTTCACCTGTGGCACTGCGAAATCTGCACGCCATCATCCAATTTGCCTCCTGTAAGATTGCCTATTTTTTTATTCTGTGATTCAGCGTTTCTCTCCGTTTGTAATATACGTGTCAACTGGATTTCCGGTGTGAGACTAATGTTTTTCTGCAGATAATTAGACATCAGGATGTAATGTCACGTCACCGAAATTAGCATGGTGTGGCTGGCGTGAGGAGCAGAGATGAACTGGGACGTGATTTATGAATCCCAGACGGGAAACTCGGGAGCAAGGTGGACGGTGGTTTTTGCTCGCCCCCGCCAACTTGACCGCGACGGCGAGGATGGAAAGAAGAGATGGTTTGCCGCAGTCAAGTTGACATGAAAAGAGCTCACACCACCTCCGCATGGCCGTGTGCAAATGATCAGTAAAGTTCCTCATTTAATTCCCGCCAAAGGGGAGTTTCTATGGAATAGGATATACCTTTGAAAGTCAAAAGTGCTGCTGCAAATCCTTAGCATGCAATTATTCATGCATAAATGAATGTGTGTGTGTGTGTGTGTGTGTGTGTGTGTGTGTGTGTGTGTGTGTGTGTGTGTGTGTGTGTGTGTGTGTGTGTGTGTGTGTGTGTGTGTGTCTGCATGTGTGTGTGTGTGTGTGTGTGTGTGTCTGCATGTGTGTGTGTGTGTGTGTGTGTGTGTGGTGCTAAGAGCTGCAGATTGTTTTTACATTATGAAATTCCATCAAAACTTCACATTACATCATACTGCAGCACAGTCTTCCCCCCCTCCCCACCCCCGAAAAAAGGGGCTTAGAAAAAAGTACATTTGCTTTCAGTTACGGAATTAGCATCAAAGTCAGCATCAGTAAACACCTCGGTAAGAGCAATGACACCAGTAAGGCGGGGGTCCATGACACTGATGATGACAGTGATGACGCTGAGGTCTACTCAGCCCCAAGCTCCAAGAACGGTACAAAACACACTGCAGACAACCCACACCCTCCACCCTGGGGGGGAGGAATCCATTCAGAGCATAGCCTCACTCTCTCCCTCATGTATCTTCTGTGTAGGTCACATGAGTGATTCCCCCCAAACCCCCCTCCCCCCCCACACCCCCCCCCAATGGAAAGTCCCAGCACGCTCCCAGCCTAATACGACACTAAGAGGCAGAGGACAGACATCAGCATCTCTCCCAGGGGGGGACATGTCCTTTCCCCCCTGGGGCAGCTTGCCTCTCCCTCTCCCTGGCTTCTCTTCAGTAGCTGGTTACTTAAAAGAGTCCCTCTGCCGGAATATTCAGTTTGAACACAACATAGTACTTTCGTGTTCCTCCCGATGGTTTCCGTGGGAGATTCACGACGCAGACCAAAAGAAGAAGAAGAAGAAAAACCATTTGCCTATTGCAGATAGTTACTGTACTGTTCTCACGCCAAAAGGTTAATCAGTGCCTGTGAGAGCTCTGGCCAGAGGGCTGCGCACCGCCAGGCGTCACTAGGCGGCGTTTGTTCGGTTGTGCTCACTGTCAATTGCTTAAGTCCTGACATTCATTTGCTTAAGTCCTGACATTAATAGCTCTTAGCATGTTGTATATTCTAGCAAGTGTGTATCCATAATGTTGATAACACGCTCTTATCACAGCTACTTAAGCAGGTGACCTGGCAGTACGACAATTGTGTTATTCATCTTGTTAATATGAATGCTTGTGAACTTCTCTATTTTTATGTTGGCGTACCTCAGCGTTATGCTATTGTCTACTTCAACAAATGTACACCTTGTAAGTCGCTTTGGATAAAAGCGTCTGCCAAATGTCCTAAATGTAAATGTAAATGTCAAGTTTGCAGTAAAAAAGCTCTCAGCAAGCCCAAAAGCTTGATCAAATAAAAATATTATTTAGTAATTAAATCATATTTCCAACCAATTCACTTTCGGCTATTGTATGCATGGCAACATTATTGGAATCAAAATCAAATCTTATCTAATAATCAATTCTTGTTTTTCATTTGCTTCATATGTTTTCACAGACATGGAATTTGACCTGGTTCTTCGCTCTCAGCACACAATACACAAACAAACAAAGTTAAGATCACATTTGTGTTGGTGATTATGTTTGTGTCCCGGTCGACAAAGACTTTTATCTTAGATTATATCTCCGGGAAACCAGAGACCTCAACAAATAGTTTCCCCTCCATGCCCACTTCAAACAGCGCTGGACAAAATACAATCCAGCTCTGATCGGCGATTACGTTGGCAACAAACAATGAGATTTTAAGATCAACGATCAATGGGGTTTGAGGTCAACAACGGCCAATGGAATGTGAGGTCAAGAGGAACAAATGGGGAACAAACTTTTAGTACACTGATAACAACAACAAGAATGTATCCAATGCAGCTATTCTTCACCAGCGATAGAGAACTGGTCCAACTCTGGCAAGAGCATGAGTGTCTGGTCAGCATTACGTGCAGGAAATACAACAACCAGTTGGCCAAAGGAAAAAGCTGGATTGCTTCTCTGGCGGCAAGGCAGGACTGATCGCCAAGACCAGTCGAGTAGCGTGTCTTTAAAAGTTACCTAGTGGGTGGGAAAGCTTTAGAGAACAGCATTGGCCTGCGATTGGACTTGCTGTGGATCCAAAAAGGGCCCGCTTTGGGGAATATGTTTATCATTGCACACACGTGCACACACCCACACATACTTACGCACACACACACCCCTACACACTTGCACACGTAGACCCCCCGGACACACACACACACACACACACACACACACACACACACACTTACACACACACACACACACACACACACACACACACACACACATACCGTAAATAGATTTAGAACTCATTAAACAGAAAAATACAGAAACCAACGGGAGAGGGCGGTGTGTAAATTAACAGCATGCGTGCTCCGCTGGCTGGCTCTTTCTCTCTCTCCAGATAGGAGATACATCACCAGATAAGCAGACAAGCAGGCCTTCCTGTTACCTGGGGGACACGGGTCAATACACGTCAGCCGAGCCATCGTTAGCCAGGCTGTTTAATGACGCAGGCAGACGGAGGAGGGGGGGGGGGGGTTTAGGAATACTGATGAACCGCTGGACTGATCAAAGCAGAAGCAGAAACGCAGAGGCGGTGCTTCGGTTTTAGAATAACGTGGAGGGGACAAAGGGGTGCTGAAATGTGAACCGCGGATGTTGTCAAACGCACACACACACACACACACACACAAATGCACACACTTAAACGCATACACACACACATCCTGCAACCAGGAGAATGGGCACCTTTTCTATCGTCGACCACTGGGAAAATGTGTGCGTATGTGTTTGTGTTTGTGTGTTGTGTGTGTGTGTGTGTGTGTGTGTGTGTGTGTGTGTGTGTGTGTGTGTGTGTGTGTGCGGCGCATGCGTTTGTGTGCACATTTGAGGGGAGTGTGTATGTGTGTGTGTGTGTGTGTGTGTATGTGCATGCATGCACGTGTGCATGTAAGAGAGAGTGAGCAGGCACACATAAGTGTAGCGGTGTGTGTGTGTGTGTGTTTTGTGTGTGGGTGTGTGTGTGGGTGTGAGTGGTGGGGGGGGTGGGGCATAACACAGAGCGTGTCACCCAGCTGCAAACCCCAACCCAACGTTGCGAGCAGATGCCGAGCGGAAGTTAAAAAGTACTCTCTTTTATTAGCTGTCATGAGCCTTGATCGTGATAAAAGGTACAGGTGGAGGGAGAGACAGGGTGACAACCCCCCACGCTCCCACACGCACTCCCCTCTTTATCTCTCTGTTCTCTCTCTCTGTCACCCTCCCTCTCCGTCTCTCTCATTACCAATTACCCTCTATCTCCCTCATTACATCATTATCCCCCCCCCCTATCTCTCTCATTACCTCCATCTCCCTTCCCTCTATCCCTCTCTACTTACACCTTTATCCCTCCCCCTCTACCCCTCTCTTATTACATCATTATCACACCTCTATCTCTCTTATTACACCATTATCACCCCTCTATCTCTCTTATTGCATCATTATCACCCCTCTAGCTCTCTTATTACATCATTATCACCCCTCTGTCTCTTATTACACCATTATCCTTCCCCTCTATCTCTCTCATTACATCATTATCTCCCCTCTATCTCGCATATTTCATCATTACCCCTCCCCTCTATCTCTCTCATTAACTTCATTATCCCTCCCCCTCTATCTATCTGATGACATCATTATCCCTCCCCTCTACATCAGTGGTTCCCAACCTTTTTTGTCTCGTGTACCCCTTGAGCTGGTAGCCATTCTATAAGTACCCCCTCACTCATTTGGATGATTCGCCTTCCATTTTCTCTTATATTAAACATTTTGTAATTGTATTTAACCAAACTACTCATTAAATAAATGAAAATCACTTTTATAACTCACCCTTAATACAAATTAATTTAGACTTGACATTGACACTCATTGTGAATGAAAATTATACACACACTTCTAGCAGTTTCAAAGAAGGTTTTTATTGTCATATGCACATGAATCAGGTGCATGCATGCATATGAGGCTCCGCCCACAACTCAACATAGAATAGAATAGTGCAATAGAAACAATAACAGTAGTATCAACTGTGTAAACAGTGCAAGTACAAGAACAGCAGCAACAACAACAGCAACCACACTAGAACAAAACAGATAAATAGAATATAATATATATATATATATATATATATATATATATATATATATATATTCAACATATTTTATTCACTAGAGCTTTTAATGAGACACTTGAGCTTGCTTATCTTTCATAAGCTTTAATAGTTCTGGGGGCAGTGTGGCCACAGCCGTCACTAGGCTGCTCTCCACATTCAGTCTGTTCCTCTGCTTGGTTTTGATGTGAGTCAGGGCCGAGAAGGTAACTTCACACATATAGGTAGATCCAAAAGGCAAGAGTTCATTCAATGCACATTTCCCCAGCTCTGGATACTCCTTTGCAACATCACACCAAAACTCTGTCAGTGACTTTTCAGCATATGCCATCTTTTGCCCACGATCAGAGAACAAATCCACCAGGTTTTCCTGCAGTCTCGCAGGAAGGCTCCTGCTGCTCTCAGTCACTCTGAATGGGTTCCTCACCCAGTCCAGCTGTTCTGACTTTGCTTCAATGTCATAAGTACTGGTTGAACTCAGTTTTGAGTTTGGACTGATGCGTTTTAACAATTGTGACCATCTGCTTGTTTTCAGCATTAGTATAGCTAGCCATCAAGCAGTGGGAAACAGCTTATATCCCCTTTGTCGCATTTCGTCTCCCATAAGTTGACTTTATTTATGAATCCATTCACTCTGTCATACATGTTAAGGATATGCGAGTCCTTGCCTTGAAGTGAGAGGTTAAGCTCATTAAGCTTGGAGAAGACATTGGCAAGATATGCCAGCCGTGCAACCCACCCTGCATCCTGAGAGTGCTGTATCAGGAAAGCAGACACCTCAGTGCGAAGTTCAAACAGCCTGGATAGTGTTTTGCCACGCGACAACCAGCGGACGTCTGTGTGAGGCAGTAGCTGCCCATGCTCTGCCCCGCTGTCTTGACACAGAGTTTGAAATAGTCGGTGATTCGTAGGTCTGGACTGAATTAAATTAATCACCTTAACTGCGTCATCCATGACAGTACTTAACTCGGGGTTCATCCTTTTACTGGCGAGAGCCTCCCGGTGGATAATGCAGTGATTCCACTTAATTTCGGGGTTTACCTTCATCACACGTCCATGCAACCCACGCACTTTCCCCGTCATCGCAGCTGCACCGTCGGTACAGATGTGACTGCAGGATTTCCACTCATGATTTTTTTCTTTGAAAAAGCTGTCAATCACCTGAAATATTTATTCGCCAGTTGTCTGTCCTGTTAGCTTCTTGCAAAACAAAATATACTCATGTAGGTCAGACTCTTCAGCATAACGCGCAAAGGCCAGGAGCTGATCCTCCCCACTCACATCCGTCATTTCATCCAACTGTAGAGCCAACTGACCGGCTCTTTTAATTTTATTCAAAACCTGTCCAACAATATTAGTGGACATGTCATCGATCCTTCGGCAGATTGTGTTGTTCGATAATGGCTTTCAGCACGTCTTCTGCTTTCTGGTCCAGCATAGTTTCAGCCATAATTATCGTGACAGGGAGAATCAGATCTTCTCCAATTGAATGTGTTTTTTTTGACTTGGCCACAAGTAATGCCACAGCATAGGATGCCTCCATAGCTTTGCTCGACACACTTGCCGCTTTCTTTGATGTAGTCTGACATTCGGACAGTTTTCGTTTGAAAAAGTCCTCTGTTTTACCGATATTCCCGCCGTGTTTGGTGCTCTGGTGCCGCTGCAGGTTGGCTGCTGGCTTCATTGAATTATTTGCCAGCACTTTTTTTGCCGCAAAAAAACCACTGTGGCTGCGGTGGATCATCAGATGTAGTAAATCCATAAACAATGGATTTGTCACCGAACTGCCGGTGTTTGGTCTTGTCCACTTTTTTTTCTTTTCACTGGGCTCATCCGGTTCCGCAGCGACGGTACCGATATCAGTGCGTTTAACGCTGCCCAACCATGCATCCATTTACCAGAGTTATGAGCACGAGTGCCACCAGCCGTCTCACAGACCGCATCGCAGGTTTCATTTCGCGGGTTTCATTTTGCGGTTTCATTACGTGGGTCTTAGGTTGCTAAGCATTGCTAAAATGTGTTACATTTTTTTAAATAATAATGATAATATATATATATTTTAAATAAATTGCAATCCCTAATCTTTCTACGTACCCCCTGCAATCCCATCACGTACCCCTAGTGGTCCGCGTACCCCCGGTTGAGAATCACTGCTCTACATATCTGATGACATCATGACCCCCCTCTATCTCTCTCCCTCCCCCTATATCTCTCATTACCTCTTCCTCCCGTCACTCTATCCCTCTCTCATTACATCATTATCCCTCCCCCTCTCCCTCTCATTACATCATTATCCCTCCCCCTCTCCCTCTCATTACATCATTATCCCTCCCCCTCTCCCTCTCATTACATCATTATCCCTCCCCCTCTCCCTCTCATTACATCATTATCCCTCCCCCTCTCCCTCTCATTACATCATTATCCTTCCCCCTCTCCCTCTCATTACATCATTATCCCCCTCTATCCCTCTCTCATTACATCATTATCCCTCCCCCTCTCCCTCTCATTACATCATTATCCCTCCCCCTCTCCCTCTCATTACATCATTATCCCTCCCCCTCTCCCTCTCATTACATCATTATCCCCCTCTATCTCTCTCATTAACATGATTATCCCTCTCCCTCTATCTATATGATGTCATCATTATCCCTCCCCCCCGCTCTCTCCCTCCCCCTTTATCTCTCTCATTACCCCTTTCTCCCTGCCCGTCTATCTCTCTCTTGACATCAATATCCCTGCCCCTCTATCTCTCTCATTACATCCTTATCCCTCCTCGCTATCTTTATCATTCCATCATAATCCCTCCCCTCTATCTCTCTCATTAACTCTTTCTCCCTGCCCGTCTATCTCTCTCTTGACATCCTTATCCCTCCTCTCTATCTTTATCATTCCATCATAATCCCTGCCCCTCTATCTCTCTCATTAACTCTTTCTCTCTGCACTCTATCTCTCTCATTACATCATTATCCCTCCTCTCTATCTCTCTCATTACCTCTTGCTCTCTGTACTTTATCTCTCTCATTACGTCATTATCCTCGCCTCTCTATCTCTCTCATCACCTATCTTTCCTTTCACGACATGGATTATGCGATACCATCATCACCATGATGAATCAATAATAGTAATAATTATTAATTATAACACATATAATATATATTTTTAAACATCCGGACGTTTTGCGAACGACAATCTAAGAATCTAATAAAACAGAGCTATTTCAAATACTTAATGTTATGTTTTTATTACCAAATCCTATGTGACATATTGCGATTCGCCTCAGTTGAACTGTTAGGTAAGGGGGAAACATTTACGAGTGAGGAGTCTACGTTTGGAAGTTTAAATCTATATAATCATCTCTGAGACGTGATGAGAATGATCGCGGTTATTTTCTTTACTTCACTTCTTGGTCATTTTATCGATCCGCTTACTGAGTGAGCAAGCTGTTCCTGTGAGCAAGCTGTTCGCTCAAACTCCGTAGGCCTAGTCCAAAAGAAAGTTAAGAAGTAAGTAAATATAATCGAGCGGATGATGGTTTCTCTGACTGTGAAACTAACTAAATTGATTGACGATTTCAACGATGAGCCTCGCCTCCGGAGCGACTAGAACAGCTGAGTGCTGCCGTGTGTGCTATTATTCTTTATCTAATTAAAACACATTCATCCATGGTTATTATTCTATATATAATTAGAGCAGGTATTTTAATTACGTCATGAAAAGACCAACTGATCGTGAACAGCAGCGCACCAGACATGACCGCAGTTACCGACTGGGTTGATGAGCGCTCTTGAGACTTGTGAACCAGATGAATTTAAATTATTAAATTAATGATTAGATAGTTTGGGGAAACTGCACGTTGTTCAACAATGGTTAATCAGGCCTATTAAAGTAGGTCCAGTTCTAACATGCCTATTCCTATCAAATATGTCGATATATGAATCAGATCAGGCAGAAATCTAGAACAGATTAGGCAGAAATGCTTTTCTCTGAGAAAAAGAGATATATTTACAACTGATATTCAAGAATAGGTCAAAGATTTAGTCATACATTTCAGTGTGGGGCCACTCCCTCAGGGGGCTCCCTGCTGTAGGATTTAAAGTGCATAAAGATGTCAGATAGGCCTACAGCAGACGTCTCCACCCATTGTGTATACAGAACCCAAAGCAGGAGTGGTGGCGGTGGAAATCCAGCACACACACACACACACACACACACACACACACACACACACACACACACACACACACACACACACACACACACACACACACACACACACACACACACACACACACACACACAGACTTAAGAGCATACGTAAACATTGAATCCCTAGCTTCATTCACCCATTTGTATTCGCTCCTGCTTAGACATGCTGAGAACTAAAGGAATACTTAGCAGATTTCCCACCTGCTTTGTACCCTTCTAGTGTGGGTAGTGACCCTCAACCCTATGCAAAAAAAACTGTTAGCAATTCTCCTCCACATTCAGTTTTGCCAATTTGTTTGCTAGAAAACATGTAGACACATGTGGCACTAGTTTCTATTTTTATTGTGCCTTTCTACTGCATAGACAGCCCCGTTTTATAGAAAAAGCCTTATTTTCCAGCGAACAAATACTTCTTTACGTGCACCTTGTCACAACCACCTTGCTGTGCAAACCATGACATGTTGTGGAACCAGGGCACCAAGGGAAAACCCACACAAACATTCCTCATTCCACACAGAAATGCCTGGATTGTAACCCCAGTACGTAGCCAGCAGGCGTACTTGGCACCACGCTGGGTGGAAAATATTCTCAATTCTTGTTTCTGGCTGAACATGCTCATCTGCTAGGAATCCAACTGAGCGGGGCTATATTTAACACCATGCCTGCTACCACAGGGTCATCATGACATTGGTGCGATAAATTACATTATTTTATTATTTTTCATCACCTTTTCGTGTTGTCTTAGGTATGTGTGTGTGTGTGTGTGTGTGTGTGTGTGTGTGTGTGTGTGTGTGTGTGTGTGTGTGTGTGTGTGTGTGTGTGTGTGTGTGTGTGTGTGGTGTGTGTGTGTGTGTGTGTGTGTGTGTGTGTGTGTGTGTGTGTGTGTGTGTGTGTGTGTGTGTGTGTGTGTGTGTATTTGTTATTATCACATGACTTAAGGTATATGTGACACTAGGGAATTATGTCATGAACTGGCGACATTGTTTCTAGTGTTTAATTCAACAGTGTTGTCATGAAATGAGACCCGATGACGCCAGGGGTTTGGGATTGTAGCAATAAACCAAGAAGAGCCTCCGTGTTGTCTCAGACCCTAGCCTTAACGCATCCATTACTGCATGTCCTTTTCAGATTACATTTGCTCTATAGCACACCAAAATGAACAATCACAGCACCTGCAGGAAAAGATTTCGCCAGTAGAGAAAATGAGAGCATCACCCTTATGTAAGTACTCAACAGACTTATTAAGCACCCAGTCTCCATTAAATTCCACAAAACAAGCATTTGGTCACATTTAAGGCTGGGCGATATGGAAAAATATATTATTATGATAAGGATCTTGAATTTTACACAATATGATATGATGGGCTTAAATATCACAATGTGCTTATGAATTCAAAATGCCATTTAAAATAATCGAACTGAGGGTCATTACATTGACGTATATGGAAATGTAAAGCACTGAGCACTGAATGTGGCCGGGAATAAAAAAGGGTTTAAAGAGCTCATTAAACTCTTTAACCAATCCATTCATAGATTTTCCATGAATCAAATTCAGATGCAAAAAAACCTTGTAACTTCCACATACAGTATAAAGAATTTTATATATTCATACCACGCCATCTTATATAAACACAGCAAGGAGGTTTGGCAAATAATATTAGCGAAAACAAAACACAGGTTCACGAAAATGACAAATATTTATACTGTGAAGACAATGATTACAATGTCTGAGGCAGCTTAAAACCAAGCACAACTGTTTGTTTTACTGTAATGATAATTAGGATATGGTAATCTGGCAACTAACTTTGACAAATACAATTGTGATGATTCATAGCTTGTTGTTTGTCTGCGGCACAGAGAACATCTGTAGCTCAACCCGCTAGCGCGATATCCTTCCATCCTTATCCATTCCCACCTGTGGTCCTTTGTACATGTCATTCCCTCTCTTCTTCAACTGACTGTCCTGTCAATAACGCTGCAACAAGCCCATGAAAATAAAACAAAGAAATCACCAATAAATTTGCCAATGCCTACCCCATTTTACAGAATTGTAGAATGGTATATTTTAGTTCCTTTTTACTCTAAATGTGAGGGTTTATGTATGCGTGTTATTCGAATTTGAAAAATCCACAAATAAATCATGTATCAAAAAAAGAGTCAAGTTAAGTTAAAGTGTTTATGGTAGAGTGATGTCAGTGATGTCACCTGTATGCGATGTCTGGCTTCCAGAGTGACAGGGCTCCCCTCTCTCATGCTGTCGGTGAACCAGCTGATGTCCAACACGTGCAGCGTGGACAGGTTGTTCAGGCCACGCCCCCTCAGCCACGCCCACAGCCCCGGAGCCTGGTTCTGTTCGGACACCACGTGGGTGACCCGGTCGCTGTGTGTGTGAAGAAACAGAAACAGTATTTATTTTTAATTTGCGTATATTTACATTTTTGTTTGTACAATACATTACATTTTACATTACACATTACATTACACATACATTACATTTTTCTCCAACAGAGATCCTTTATTGGAACTATAGCAATTGTCTCAATATAAAAAACCAAAACACATATGCCAAACTACTGTCCTATGTGTATTTTAAAATACATGGATTGTCCATAGACAGGAATGCCAAAAAAGACATTTAAGCATTTATCATAAGCATTTATCACTTGCTAGCTTACAGTAGGTCATATGTAGGCCTATCTCTATCTTGAATGTAGTAATAAACTAACCTAACCTTTGCATACGGAATACCTAAACATAGCTTGTGTCAGTAATAACCACCCACCCAAGGGCACTCGCACACATCATTCAAGAGGCTGATTGCTATGGTTGCTGATTGCTATGGTGTGTCGTGAAATACTTGCCTGGATTGCCTGCACTGGCATAGATAGACACGCTTAAAAGTCCATGATTTATTCTTACACTACGATGTCGCGAGAGACCTGTGAAATTGCTTAATCTGAACAATTTGTTAAGATTGTTAATTGGCCCCAACTGATATCACTGGCAAAACGACGGTGCAGGATATACATCTACTTCACTGAGAGTATTAGAAGCGCCATTCAGATCGTGTGACAATTAATGAAGCTGAAAGCTTTCTGAAATTAATTGGCTGTTTTTACCACCCAAGGAGGATGTCTTGACTTCAAACACTTATCCGCCCACGCCAAAATATTTGCATGTTAACGTCAACTCTGAATTCATAGCTTCCACGTGTGGTCACAGCCTTACAGGAATGCCCACCTTTTATCAAAAATGTGTCTTGAAACATTTACTTTTGAACCAGAGCACCTAGAGTTCGACGTTATGCCATCGTTTGACCCAGAAATCCAAGATGGTCGCCATCCAGTAGAGTGAACTTTTCTAGGTAAGATGTTTTTCAGTACATTTTACTTTTAAGCTATATTTGATCATTTATTCTGGTAGATCATGACAGTACCTTTCAAATGATGTACAAGACACCAAGGTTTAAACAAATACAACCTTACATACAACCCATGGCCCCGTATAACCCTGTTCCCTTTTAATACGTTTTTTGTTTATATCTTA
This sequence comes from Muraenolepis orangiensis, assembly GCA_027704905.1. Classification (NCBI taxonomy): domain Eukaryota; kingdom Metazoa; phylum Chordata; class Actinopteri; order Gadiformes; family Muraenolepididae; genus Muraenolepis; species Muraenolepis orangiensis. The sequence goes on from CM051018.1 coordinate 16,272,084, forward strand.
ACGTAATCGATCTGACATGGTTAATTTTCATGAACCAACACAACCAACTTCAGTGGCCTTGACAAGTTATGTTATAGTTAACAGCAGTTGTTGGAAGGGATAGGGTTTACCAGTCTGCATTATATCACAAACATTACTTCACGCAATCAGGAATACTTGAAACTAGTTATATTCTACTGCACCATCAACAATATATTGTTACGTTCTTTCGACCAAACGTCTGCTAAATGCCCTAAATGAGAGGTGAGAGGTAATCTACGTGGTCGTGGCTTGACAATGACAGAACATTTACGGACCTCTGCTGGAGTTCTACAGTTTCCATTGTCTGCCGCCGTTTTTGACTAATATTTTGCCCTCCATGGCTCCCCGCCAGTCAAGTGACTGAAAGGTTTGTGAGCTAAACCAGAATAAGGATGATGATGATGATGAGGAAGCAATCTGTATGTTAAAATGCTCCCCTCCACTTACAACATTTTGCAATTGGATCCTGACCCCATGCCTGAACTTTCATATTCATACACGAATGGTATCGCTAGATTGACATGCAAATGAGATCCAATTTTAAGCTTCTGGAATCACTGGGGATCAGAGCCAGCAAGAACAGGGTAAAGTGACCCGACTCTTTTATCAATATATCTGTCGATATATATTTATCTGTCGGGGATATATATTTGATCATCTTTTTTTTTTTTCATCAATTTAACATAACAATAATATAATGATGTGATACTATGATATATGATATGCGATTTTAGGGACCTTTTTCTACTAGCAATAACTTCAGACACAGTGTAATGAGTGAGCACTAATTGATCCATTATGAGGCACCTAGCATGAGGTGCATGAGCCAAGCTGTCCTATCACAGGCATGTCAATGATTCATCGGCAGCGCCTCACATCTGAAGGTAAGGTGAATCCAATCCGGGGGCACAGACTCGACTTCTGGTATTTGAGTGAAAAGTTAAAGTGTGTCCAAGCATGTAATGTAATTGATGATCATGAACATGATGGGTACGAAGCATGAACTGCCTGGACAGCCCGACTGTCAGTCACATCACGTCTGGTGTGGGAAGGTGTTGACAAACTGCAGGTGATATCAGCTTTGTCGGCGTGCAGAATGAATGTCGGTTTGAGGTGGGCCTGCTCCACTTCCTGCCGTCGTTTGGTTTCAAACTCTTGTGTCACACCAAGTGTAACCGTAAGAGAGCTCAAGCTGTGTTTCTGGGAACGCTGCCATGGCCAAGCACGCGCAGGGTTGGCATATGAATGAAGACACGCACACACACACGCACGCATGCACACGCACGTACACACACACACACACACACACACACACACACACACACATACACTGGTGTACACACATATATTTTACAACAAAACACATTGTCTGTGTGTGTGTATGTTATTCATCGGGAAACATGTACCCACTCTGTCTCTCTCTCTCTCTCTCTCTCTCTCACTCTCTTCTCGCTCTCGCTCTCGCTCTCTAGATGTGTATATAGCAGCTCTGTGTGTAGATGTGTGTTCAGATCAGCAGCAGCTTGGGTTTGTGTGTATGTGTAGTTTTGTAGTATTTTTTGTTTGTGTGTGTGTGTTTGTGTGAATATATAGATACGCTGTGTCTAGATGTGGTGGCGTCTCAACACAGGTGGATGTAGGGTGGCAGGATAGCTCAGTCTGTTGGGAATTGGCTTGGGAACCGGAAGGTCGCCGGTTCAAGTCCTCGAAACACCTGGGCACTGCCAAGGTGCCCTTGAGCAGACCCTTACACTGCTCCCCGGGCGTTGCCTATAAAAAAGCTGCCCACTTCTCCTAATACTAGTATGGGTTTAATGCAGAGAAACACATTTCACTGTGTCTGTACATGTATCTGACCAATAAAGAGGATTCAATCCTCCAGATTTAGTACCGTGTCTCAAGCTTCACATCAATGCCACTTCAGCTTCAATGATTTAGGTGTAGCCTTGACAGCTGCAATTGTGTTACCTATCATGCATTGTGAGTTTATACAAATAATATAAACATAACGGATCAGATAAAAATCCTATGAGAGAGAAAATTAAATGAAGATCAAATAAACAAGAATATTTAGAAGCATCGCTTAATCACAGGTCGTCTGTGTTTTCCAGTTCAAAATGGTCAACGATTCTCTCTGGTCGTGTAATTAACTCAGAGAATGCATTATATTTTCACTTATAAACATAAATTCTTCATTCTTCTTCATGAGCGATGAGTGCTAAACAACGGAATATGTCTTTTCTATTTGCATCCAATTACCTAAACCTGTGTCAAATTGTCCTTTTTAATAAGCGCCCCGTGATCTTTGGGGGGAGACCGGCCTGCTACACAGAATACATTATAAAGATCATATGTATAATAATATGTATATCAGTGACATTGGAATCCCTCATTAATTTCCCCTTCCCAGGGTACAAACCTCCTGTGAGTGCCGGGACTACTCACCGGAAAAATTATTAAATCTACTAGAGGAGAGAAAGAAACTCGGCTATAGGTCAGCGCTAGCCTGGGAGAAAATATAGTTAATATGCAGGGGGGAGGGGGGGGGGGGGAAGAAACACAATATAGTAGATTGACCATTCTCTGACTTTTACAAAACTGATCTGACTTATTTTGTTATGTCTTCTGCTGTTGTAAATTAAAAGAATTGACTGTAAGGGGGGATACGAAATATTTTAGCCATTTTTCCCCAACCTGAGGATGTCTTCCACCAGGAACCCCTTGGCCCTGGCCAGCTGGGCCAGAAAGACCCTCCTTGTGGCCCCCATCTTCTTCTCCACCAGGTACAGCCGCACGTCTGGAAACTTCTCCTCAGCGCCGTACCTCGGACCCGCTGCGCCTTCTGCGCGCTTCTGCCTTTTCCGCATCGGAGGTAGCATGGTAGCACGTAGCATCTTTTAACAATGAAGCGTTCATCCAGGTCTAGTAACTAGGGCTGGTGTGTGGTTATTGTTTTTCATTATTTCTCTTGTGCGTCACTTTTATACGCTTCTATCGCCAAGAACAAAAAAAAAACACCCAGTTTGGCAAAGTACCAGTTGTTGATTTCATTTTGCCCAAGACTTGATGGCAGTTGGCAACGAATTGGTGAGGATCGTTTTCAGACAGGAAAATACTCTGGCAACAGGTGCTCAGGATTTGGTGTTTACCAAACAGATCAACCGCCAAGATTACATGGCTGAGTGAGAAGCAGTACAGCAGAATGATGACATAAATATTGATTTGGAACATATGTAGTAGCAGAGTATGCTACAGTCGGTGTACTACAAACTGTGCTACAATATCTATTTTAAACCTAGTCCTTGTTATGAACATTTGAACATTTGAACATTTATGAACATTTTGTTAATCTTTACCACAATCAATCCTTTTTACGGGGCTTAAAAAGGTAAGTCTTCAAGAGGAATATCCAATTCTAGGGTATTATTGCACACACACACACACACACACACACACACACACACACACACACACACACACACACACACCCTAATATTATTTGCCATATGTAACAAGTACAATGGAATGCTTACTCCCCACTTCCCCCCCTGCAGTATGAATTTGTACAATAATACTAAAATGAACGTGTATCAAACAGAGCTCCCTCAAGTTTGTAGGTTGTTTTTGTTGATCTACACTGGCTGGAGTTGAGTGCATGGCTCCAGGGACTGAAACAACCCACAGCTGTCCCACCATCTCTCTCTCTCTCCCCCTCCCTCCCTCCCTCCCTCCCTCCCTCCCTCCCTCCCTCCCCCCCTCTCCCTCTCCCTCTCCCTCTTCCCGTCCCTGTCCCTCCCAGTCTCATTATGTCCAGGCCATGTCCGCCTACCATCTGCGTCCTGGCTTTAATTAGCACGCTGTTCTAAACTGAGAGCCCCTTCCCTGAGAGGGACACCTACACAGGCTCCCAGGTACACACACGCCCACGATTAGACACTGAGATGGTGGCTGGCATTTTTGTTCCCAGCTCAGGAGAAGAGGTGTTTAGCTGTAGCTGTCAGGGACACAGGCAGGCAGGCGGTTCAATCTGTTGGGGTCATTTGTACCTGCCTTCCACCCACTCATTTACACGCATTGCATTGTGCGACTTCTCCCTGATAAACAGTGAGACAAACACGTGATCTCTCTCCCTGAATACCGTGTGGAAGAAAGGTCGAAGGTCAGCATACCGTGTAGCTAATTATCTTCCGTGAGGCACTGGCGGGATATTATCATAGTTGCGAGGAGGGGGGGGGGGGGGGGGGGGGGTACAGGAGAAGGAGATTATAGGCTTATTTCTAGCTACGAATACCAGCGCACTTTTTTTTGGTACAAGGTATCAGGGAGGACTCTTACACAGTATATCAGTGCGCTCGGCCCTCACTGAGTTCCTCTGAGAGTAAACCACAGTGCAAGTGTCGAGAGTAATTGTGCCACTATGCTACCGCTGCCGCCACCTCCAGTTCCCTTTAATCACTCAAACTGTACAACATGCCGTGGCTTGGCTCGGGTCCACAATGGGACCTGATGAAACGAGAGCATCAGACACAGAGGCCAAGCGGCTCTGCCCACTCAGCCGGACAGAGCTCATTGGTTCGTCACGGAGGGAACCAATGAAATGACTCAGATGGCTGCAGAACGCTGTGTGTCATTCAAATGCGTATGTGTCGCCGTCCAACATATTGTGTGCGGTTACTGCTTGTGGGCAGTTTCAGTGTGGCAATCGATGGAGATTGTAGTAATGTGAAACCAAATGTGACTAATCACCGTGTATTTTCTCTCTCTCTCTCTCTCTCTCTCTCTCTCTCTCTCTCTCTCTCTCACACATTGGTGGAAATGCCAAGTTTCGAAAATACGAAGTCCCCCTCTGTACTTTGTGTCACTATCTCGATGTGTTCATTGGAACATCCCAGTAAAACCACCAATTAGGGACAGCAGATGGGCCAGTGGATTGGCTCGAGAGCCCCTATGCTTTCTCAAAACAACAATCTGAGTGAATTTATAGCATGTTCAACCACTGTAGTGCTCTTGGGCACAACACGTACAAGCATTGCTTAATGTGTCTGGAACAAGATATCACACAAAGCAGGCTGTCATTTCCCCTTTCCTCTCAGGAAAATAAACATTGACAGATTGACATTTTGCTTAAGTGGGTTAACCACAGATGGTCAGCCATGATTTATATGTAATATACAATTTTAATATTGTGTAGTGATATACTACTGTACTCTGCCTGGTCCTTATTGTAACGATGTGTTTGAAAGAAATAAAAACCTCCTGGCACTGTAATAACAAAATCTAATCTGTTTTGAGGAAGTCTCCATTTCCCTTTTTAGGGCTTTTCCGTACATTAGACACTGCAAACCATTGTTCAAATGCCCCATTACTAATAGATGAAGGGCAGAGAGAGAGTGGAATAAGGAAAGGACAGAGAGAGGGCGAGAGAAGGCGAGAGACGGACAACACAAGAGATAGAGAGACGGAGAGAGCCAGAGAGATATTCCTTCCCTCAACGAGACGTGAGCTGTCTTCGTGCTGGATTCCCTGGAGCTGAAGCTGTAGGAGAAAGAGTGTGGTTGAGGTGCCTCGCGGGTCAGAGGGGTCAGCGTCTAACCGCTGGTACTTCCCAAAGTACATAGAGCCCACACCCCCGAAAGCACCCTCTCCACCATCACCTTTCCGTGACTGACATGAACCTGCCGTCCAAAGAGGAGTGTGAGAGCTGGAATCCAGAGCAAGTGGCCCACTTCATGTGCCAGGTAGGTGGATGGACGGGCATGCAATCTGGGAAGGAATATCAATGTGACTTTGGATTTGGGTATTTTGATAGCAAATTTAAACTCCATTGAATTTCCAGCAGGGAAATCCTGATGTGCTTAATGTACTTTGTCAATATACACGTTTATTAATTTATTATTATCAATATTAAAATTAATTTTCACACACATTACATGGCATGACTCATAATGGCTTGAAGGTGACAGTGATGTGAATGTTGTAGCATTTGAAATTTTGTTTGTTGATATATTGTTTCATATTGTTGTTTTATTATTATATTGTTTTATATTGTTTAATATAATATTGTTTCTTTATTCTTATGCTACATTCAGAAACAAATGCCAGAATGTGCTGAAACCGTCAACATATTGAAAATTGATGGCCATAGACTCTTGGTAAGTTCTAATGACTGTCAACCAACTGTTTCTAGAAAGAAATAACAAATTCAACATGTCTTCCTGGTCTCAGAGGAAGAAAAAAAAAAATTTGGACTGACAAAAACATATCACTGATACCCCAATTGAAACCAATAAGCAGTCCTCAATATTGGCTATTTAAAGTTTTAATAAACAGGAAATATATCCCTTACAGGAAAAGAGTATGATTTTTGTCAAACTGCAGAACCTTCCATTAGTTCCCAGAATTGTACAATATATATGCAAATATGGGCTTTTGCTAATGTGGAAGTTAGTTGCTTCTGCTTTGCTAAGCCCAGTGCTCGGCCCCTGGCGTCCTCTCCTCATGCTCTGATTGGAGCACCATGAAGAAGTTCTGCGAGAGAGAGAGAGTGAACAATGTGGTCTGAAGCATGGCTCCGGATAGAAGACAAGAGAGAGATGAATAAGGCATCGTGATATTGTGTATGTATGTATTCTCTTCACTGAGAAGAACACTTGGACTGCAATTGGAGATGTTGGAGGGGGAGGGGGAGGGGGGGGGGGAAACATTCTCAGATGAACTAGAACTATAAACACAAATATAAAAGGATTCCGATGTCCCAGTTCTAACCGCCTTGTCTGCAATCCTCCCCGCTGAGCAAGCAGATGAAGCAGTCCGTTGGGTAGGGTTGTTGGATTGCTGCCACAGTGTTGTGCTCGGGGATCTGCTTGCATTGGTGATTGGAGCCCATAGGAGAATTAACCTAGCATTGCTTCACACGTACTGAAGGAAAAAAAACATCCCACAGTTCCTAAGTCATATCGCAAGTACCTGCATGTTGACCTTTTTTAGACATGGGACCAGCCAGCAAAACAGCCAGCAACCCAAAACGGACGCATTTTGAGAAAGTGGAACGTTTGGTTCGGTGCGGTTGTTGTCGTTTCCCGTTGCCATGACTATTTCATCTGCGTGTGCCCCTGACAGAGTGAATTCATCAAGTTGCGGTGTCTTGTGTGCGATGACCTTTTAAAAGGTACTCGCGGTGTTGCACGCTCTTTACTATTCATAATTCATTGACCCTGGGCTTGCTCCCGTTTTAGGAGCGATATCACAGCCATGAGCTTCACTTAATAAGAGCCATGAATTCTGGTGAGCTGCACAATCATTTCCAATTCAATGGCCAGCCCACCTTATCTCCCATGCCCCCCTCCCCCTACTGCTCCCTGCCTGTCTGCCTGTCTGTCTGTCTGTCTGACTGTCTATCTCTCTGTCTGTCTGTCTGTCTGTC